>UESW01000102.1:0-94589 GCA_900491605.1 Calamus simplicifolius
GGCATCTACATTTATTAGCTTGATAGTTTGATTTTAGATATCGTGTAATTATATCATAAAGATTGTATATTAAATTACTATGTAAAAGGTAGATTTTATGTAGGGAATTCTTGCTGGGCTGTTGAGCTCATTTATCCATTGAAATTTTTTTATAGGTTGAGATGATTAGTTTGATGGGACAGAATCGAGCGATATTACAACTATTGTAATTAGTTAGATAGATATAATTTATTTTTATTTTTTTTCCATGATTGTAGAGAAAAGAATGAGCTGATATTATAACCTTAGTGGATGTTTATCTAGATTTTAGTCATAATAATTGCTTTTCTTTTCAACTTTTTGGGGAACGTAGAATGGATTTCTTATAACAAGCTTTGTATATCTTTAGTTTGCTTTAGGGTTTATGCGTCCGTATCACGTGATCGAACCAAATGATGGATTTGGGGTGTGACATAACTTATTAGCCAACTATAATTAATTTGATTCTCTATCTTATATGCTTGTGATTTATACCTTGTCATGCATGATTTAAAGGTTAACTAATGATCAACTACCTATATTTGATTCTCTACCTTATATACTTTTAATCCACAATTTGTGTTAATTACTTCTAGGATTTTATTGTGCCAAAATATGTAATCAAACCATCTTTAAATTTTGAATCAATAGAATGACTTTAATTTATGCTGAGTTAAGGAGATTCAAAACCTTCTTTAATATGCACTAATGCAGGCCCTCCCAAATCGACGCTAAAATTGGTTGCTTCCATTGATTAATATTTTGATAGAAGTAATAGTATCACAGAGAGTCTAAGTATTTTGAGACCAGCTAGCTCTTGCCATGCACTAGCGTACATTAAGAGAGAAATTCTTGAGTTTGAGTCAACCATCAAATAGATAGACTTCATTCTTGAAAGGATTGAAGAGTGGATCGTCCTCTTTCTAACCTTGGAGCATAGCACGCATTCGACCAGCCCTAAGTCGTATAGAGATGCGGAAGCGAGATGATATCCATGCTGAAATTTCTGCAGCAGAATTTTGGATCTTGATCTTGGTAATCTTTCCAGATTGATTAGCAACTAGGATTTTCCTTGGTTTCTTGCGCCCCAAGATTATAAGAGAGGGTCGTGGCCTCTCTTCTTCCTCACGTGAACCTTCAGATCCGATCCAGAGAATCAAGAGACGTTGCCCAAGAAGAAGGTACTGCTATGATTTCTTCCTTCTCCTTCTTTGAGAGAGGCGGTTCCAAGAAGATGGTTAGGGCAGAGATGGCAGCAATAAAACCCTAGAAATCTAGGGCATCTATACGTGAGAAAGAAAGAAAGACGTGGATAAAAGAAAAGGAGAGGGATAACTTATATAGGAAGAAAGGTTTCTTTCATTTACCAAATCATCATGTTACATGACTATATATAACCCGTCCCCATGACGGCCACCAAAATAAAACCAGCACCACACATGAACTGGTGCTTTATTATATGGATAATAAACCCTAAAAAAACTTCCTTGGACCAACCCACACCTTGGGCCCAAACCCAACCCAATGATAGACTAGCCCCTTCAAGACCCAGCAACCTGGGCCTTAACCCTGTGGAGCCTACAACCTCCACCATAGAATTTAAGCTTTGGAGTACCACACCAGGCTCTACAAGGATCTTTCCCCTAACTTTCTAATGAAAAGTTTTGGTGACAGCAAAAAACATTAAAAAAAAAATCTAGGCTATAAACAACACTATTTCTTGCTCGTGGTCAATTAGACGCCTGTGCACCTTTAATTTTTTAATATAAATTCTCCAGAACTTAGCCTTCCCACCCCTTTCAAATTAACCAAGATCATAATAATAATCCTGCAATGAATGCTCCATTTTAAATAAAAAATGACTATTACCACAATTATAAATGTTACTAATAGCTTTAAAAAATACTACAAATGTCTTTACCAATGTTTTTATTGCATTTTCCCAATTTGGGATGGTATCAATAATTAACTAACGACAATTTTAATAATTTCTAATAAAATATCCATAATAATGTAATCCATAAGTGTCATGTAAAAAATTCTATGTACCAGTTTAGGATGGTATCAGCGACATATTATGAAAATTTTTAATAAATGTTATAAAATATCTTTAAAACAATATCATTTTAAAGTACAGATGTTATGTTAAGAAAATAAATGTATCCATTTAGCATGGTGTTGGCAATTAATAGAGGACATTTTTAATAATATAAAAATATCCTTAAAAATGGTATTTTTTGATTCTTTAATTAGTTAATACTCATTGTGGGGGCAATCAAGTTTATTAAAATTATATTTTTATTATAATTATTCTAAACTTATTCATGAAATTTGATAAGATTAGTATTCAAGTCCCTTGACCAAATCTATAAAAAATTATGATTGTTTTGACTTATTGGTAAGAAAAAAAGCTATAGATAGATACTTAGCAATTTATCATAAGGCTCTATTTTTATATATATCATCAACTTTTTTATTAACTAACTTACTTATATTCTCTTACTCTAATTAGAGGAATTAAATGAATGAGTCAAATTCTCATAGGTATTATTTACCCATGAAATAGAAGTAAAGACTTACTCATGAGAAAAATTATTAATTTTTAGTCATGTAAATTAAAGAAAAGAATTGAAAAAGATGATCTCTACCCTTATGCACTATCTCAAGGATTGACCTTCGCTTGGTCTATGCCCTAACCTTTTTTTTTTATACCATTAATTTTTTTTCTTATGTCAACAACCCATATGATTACATTAAATAAAGAACGAGATGGAGAAGACAATCTTCGGCCCTACTTAACCTTCGGTTACTCTCCAACACTACTTCCAAGAAGAGCATGGAAAGATGCTACGTAATCTCGAACTTGCCACCCACCAGCTATGTGAATTCTAGTATAGTCTATGTTTTAATTATGAAGAGGTATAACATTATTGTTTAATTAATGAATAATAATTATCAAAATTAATTTTACTTAATAATTAAATTTTATACATGATCAATGTATATATATAGAAAATATGATCAAAAGTATAGTTAATATGAAAAAATTAAGCATCAATTATAAAAAAAAGTATATGATCACTATGCAAATTAGTCTGAAAGCATGAAGGGTATTATAGAAAAGGAAGGTAGATTTTAACAATTTATGTACAAAACTTATAATATAAAAAATATAAATAATGAACATCAGAGTTACTTTTCAATACATAAAGTATTGCTTAGCTAACACTTATCAAGAAAAATATAAATTCTTGAGTAACTTTAGTGCCTCCAAAAGAATAAGGCCTAAATATAGAACATAGTATTATTTTCTAGTATTTTTATATGCTACAAAAAATAATGTCATAATATCTATAATTTCTAATAATTTATCATAAATATGGACAAGTTATAAATTTTTTCAAAATTTTAAAATATTACTAAAGTACTATTATAGATTCTATAATTTTTAGCAATGTATCATAATGTAAGATAAAACATTATTTCCCAGTACTTTTAAAATATTATTATAATAATTCTATCAAGTATAAATATGAGCAGCATTTATAATGCTTATTTTATAAAACTTTTTTAATGAACAAAAGAATTTGAACCTAAATATTATGAAAAAGAAAAATGTAGTGGTATAAAATAGCAAATATCACCACAAATGTGCTGCTTATAACTTCCTTTTTGTGACCAACTAGTTCTTGCCATGCACCGGTGTACATGGAGGGATAAAATTTTGAGTTTCTATTATAACAATTCAAAAATATAAATTTCGCTTTTGAAATTTTTTTTTTTTTTTTTTGTGTGTCCAAATGGAAGGGTTTTGGGAGGGCCAAGAAAAATACGTAATTCTTGGTTAAACAACACACGCTCCTCTCAGGACTCTATGCTCGCTTTAGTTTTCAAAATGAAATCACCTGTTGAATTTGGCCTCCCCATCACTTTCTTTATCATGCAATGAATGCTCTTTTTAAATGGAATGCGTTTAAGAGTTGCCAATTGGCATGATAAAATAAATGGGAGGGAGGAAAAAGAGAGTAATCCATGGTTTCACGTTTGTGGTTGCATCATCATCATGACAGTGCTCTATTTCTTATTCTACTAGCTTAGATCAACCTAGCATGCAAGCTGAGGCTACCATGGCTCTTGTTATTATAATGTGAAAGGGGACACATGCATAATATATATAAGTGGGATTTGAGGAATCCCCATTTAGGTGAAGGGAGTTTTGATTGGCGATATTCGTTCTACTCTTCATGAAATTTATTAAGTCCAGATTAGGCACATCTATGAAGCTAACTCAGTGACGGATTGGATTGCTGCCAGGATGACCTTTCACTTTGGTGCTTGGAGCTGGAAGCAGGACGACCCTTGCCTCTTTGTTCTTTTCTAAATTTTGTATTATGATATATCGAGTTTGACTCACCCTATATCAATGTGATCACTCACTGTACCAAAAAACCAAAAAAAGGGAGTCTTTATTTAGGTAAAAACAATCCAAATCACCTCAAAGCCACTCAAATTAATGATAGACTAAGCAATTCAAGGATATATAGATTAACACCAATTTATCTTGAAGCAATCATGGATCGCTCTAGAACTGAGACCAGGAAATAAGTTAAAGATGGTTCCCTTATTTTTAATAACAGGAAGAGGAGGCAAACTGCTTCAAGAACCTTCACATTAAATTATCTAAATTATGATCTCTAAGCAAAATTTCATTCTAGCTATTAGACCATTTTTCATGTTTTTTTTTTTTGAGAATTTCATTGATAATCCAACCATTATTTGTGATTAATCAAATAGATCAAAGAAAAACACTGCCGAATTAGATTAGATTTTATTTGATACTTGGATTCAAGCCCTATAGTGTTAATCCAAAAATCAAAATTAACTTCAGCATCATATGAATGATGGAAATGATAATGATCATTAGAGAGCTATAGCGAAATATTTGGACCTCTGTTAATAATGATATTTCCATATTAAAAAAAGCATGTACGTAGGGTTTAAAACATTTATTACTTCTCATGATAATAGTTTTAAAACTGATTTGATCCTCTTGGGAAAAAATAAGGTTGCAATTGAATATTATGGTCATCTAAGCATCGTAACTCATAATTAAGTTAGCTACATATTGCTCAATCTTTTAGGTAGTGTTTGAAATAGGAAATAAGAGAGAATATTCCTAAAAGCCATAACTATAAAGGATAACCGAGAATAAGTTAACCAGAGGGATAATCCATGGTTAACCATGGGTTATCCCCTTAATTTAATTTCTAAAAAATGCAGGAATAGCTGGTTATCCCTCCAAATAAAAGTAAAAAAAATATTATCCTATGAATTTACCTTTTTGCATTTGATATGATCAATGGGATAGCCAAGGGATATCCCTAGGGATAGCTAGGAAATAAACTCTATCCCGTACACTTATCCATGGATAATATTTTTTCTATCAAACACTATATGAAGGCTTTGTTTAATTCTAAATCTCCGATTGATGCTCAATAAAAAAAATTATTTTATTACCTTAGGATAAATTTTTCTTCTTTCTTTCTCTCTTTTTATTGGAGAAAGAGATTCTCTCCTTACTACCCTCTCTTTACTTCTGTTTATGCTAGGATTTTCCCATCTATCAGCCTAGTGCATATCCTGTAAGAGTAAATAAGAGAGGAAGGTTCTAGCTTCTACAGTGCACTCTAGTTGGCCACCCAAGCATTCTAGATGGACTCAGATATAGTAGCCCAACTTGCAATATTTTTTTTGGAGGAATCAGACTACGAAAGATAAACTTTGCTTCGGGTTATGTATCATGAACTTTGTTTTAAGATTATGTATCATGAACTTTGTTTTGAGGTATATATATACTATGCATTTTGTATGGGGCAATTTTTAAAGTTTTATGGTGAGCCGTGACCTCCTTAGTCTCCATTAAGATCTACCATTACTTAAATAAAGAAATAAAGGTGGCAGCCCTTATCTCGATTAGATGTTTAATTAGTTCCCAATATTTAAACTTGGACCTTATTTGATCTAATTTAAAATTATTTAATGAGAGTAGAATATATCATAATCTTGTTCCAGTTAATTTGAAAATAAATTGCATTGGTTAGATATCTTATTAGAGTGGATTAACCAACATTGTCGCTTAACAATAATGAACCCTTGCAAGTCTACTTTTATTGCATGTTAGTAATATGGTTTGATTCTGATAAACTAGTTGATCTTCTTTTCATACACAAGTTTTATATTGCAATTCAATCATTCTAGTATTCCCATATAACAACTGAGATTTAATACATTGCCAAACCTTTAGTCTAAAGTCATGATCCATTAAAACTACAGAACATGTTAGACGCCATTTGGTAAAACTTACTCATGCAAATTTTTTGAAAATAATTAATTACTAATTAATTATAATAATATTCTCAAAATATTACTTGGACTTGAGGTCTTTTATGTTTGATTTATCTTTGCTCTAATATAGACACTATACCATATGATATATTATATGTTAGGACAATTTGGCCTTCACTCACATTTCAATCTAATAAACCACTATATTCTTATTATGGCTGATACATGTATTTGATATAAATTTATTATTATCCAAATACATTGAGGTGACGTGTCCTTCAAGTCAAGAAACCACTTGCAAATCATATAACTTGGTTCACATCTCAATCCCTAATAGTGATTTCTAAGGTAGATAGTTGGTGTCAAACATTTAATGTGATAGAATATTCAAGTATCAATGTAAGATCACTATCTTAATAGAGGTGAAACTCCACTTATCACCATACATCTTAGTTAACTTTCCAATATGATGCTTAACTCTAACCATAATTATGAAAATAATTTCAAATACTTGAGGTATTCAATTCTTTTTGTAGTAAAATTTTAACTTGGTTGTAATATTAATAGTGGCAATAATAGAGTCTTTATTCTAAACTAGTTAGGGTTGATTGCATTTTTTTTTCTCCATCTGGCTTAGTGTCATATATTTGGTAAGATACAAATGGTAAATATGACTACTCAAATAATTTTTTCTGAGCACTCGTAGACTCTTTTTTAGCTCTAAGTTGATGTATGGTGCAAATGTTATATTATTTTAATGATCATATCGAGAAAAACCTATGTATTATTTTAAAAAATATCTACAATTACATGCAAGTAGCATGCCCTATTATAATAATGAAATCATAACTATAATAATTATAACTTGGTATCCACATATATATATATATATATATATATATATATATATATATATATATATATATAATAGCATTTAGACAAGAATACATCACAAGAAATCCAAAATCAATATTGGAGAACAAACACAAAATAAAACCTTGTACTAAAGGTCTTTGAGTTATATCCATATTATAACACCTCAGGCTCTTTTGCTGACCTAATTAACCTATGATTAAGTTAGGTACATATGGCTTTAAAAATTTGTATACAAGTTAATAGGTAACAAGTGAACTTGAATTATAAGATAACTTTTCTTTTTCATAAGACTATTGGGGTACTACATATACATATCTAATAGTCCCTTTTCATTAATTCGATCCTAAGTCTAGCACATACCAGACACATGCTAGATTGACAACTTTGATATTGCTCAATTTTTTGAATTTTTAGTTCTTTTCTTTAAGAAATAAATTTTATAGGATTGACCTAAATCTTCAACTATGGTTTTAGTGACCAAATGCTTAGTTAATCTATCTAGATTTGATTGGATGAGAGAAGCACAAAGAGAAACATTAAGGTAACCTAAGATGGCTAAAGATAAGCTAGAAAAACACTGACAATCCAACGTGCCTCATAAAGAATAAATGTGCTTCATTAGAATAAAACTGTAATTGGCAAGCAAATTGCTAAGATGGATTTTGGGGTATTTTGTTATATCAAAGAACAATAACACAAGAATTCCAAGAGAAAAGAAATCATCGTATCCTTTATGGAAAGATTTCTCTATCTTCAAAATTGCATGCATCGACCTGTTTACATCTATTTATGCATTTGTTTGCATATGTATCCCTTCTATCCAAAAAATAGTTGTATTGAATTTCCTCTCAACTTAACATATGTGAGAAATGATTTTGTATGTGTAAGATATTATTATAAAAAATTAAATTATAAAACATAAATTTGAAATACAATCGGCAAGATAGCTTGACTAACAAATACGAACAACATATCAATATTTGGTAATTTAATTAGCTTGGTTCATAAATATATAAAATATAAGACATGGTTAGTGTTAGGTAGCTTAATTGGTTTGGACATCAAAAGGCAATTTAACTAGCTTGGTCAACACATCTAATGGCAAATTCAAGATTCTACTTAATAAAGCAAAGAGTATTTTTTTTAAAAAAGCTAATTAAAAGATTTATTTTAAATCATCTTGGATCATTACTTAATTTTAAAATTTTAGATGTTAATAAAAGCTACATATATATACGCATTGTGTTATAAACATATATATATATATATTCTTAAGTCTATTTAGGATTATTTCAGAGAAAAACAATCATTTTCAAATTTATATATTAATATTATAATTAAGAGAGAAATTTAATCCAAATATTTTGCTAAAAATATCTTTTAAAAGACATAAATTACAGACATGAAAGAAGAATGTGCACTTGGATAAGTGCGATAATCTTCTTATTTTTTCCATCTTTTTCACCTCCTAAAAGCTTTTTTTTTTTTGGTTGCTAAATAGAAAAGAGTATTTGGCACCGTCCTACCTAACAGAAATTTATTAAAATACTGTAAATGGAGAGAGAGAAAACGAGCCAAAAAAAATATAAAAAAATAAATAAATTAAAGAAAAGGACTAAAAGCTTAATGACCTCGAAATGGGAGGAAAGCTTTGGGAACAAAATAGTGGTCCCGTGCATTCTTTAATAAGGGGCATAATAAACCCCAATCCACGATATCCTTCCATGCCTTTTTAAAAAAAAACCAGAACCGTACTCTTCTTTTGCAAACATAATAATCTAGAGTTTCTTCTTTCCATATATTCTAGCATTTGTCATTAACAATGGATCCCAGCCAGTTCTAAATTTTTTTTCTTTACCTCTTCAAGAAGACCGTGAGGACAGATGGAATGCCTGTGACTTCCTAAGACCCAAGCAGGCTTTCACAGCAAGCCAAATACTGTAAGCAATGGAGGATCAGGTATGAGTTAGACTCATCCATGACACCTCAAAGTGGAGAAGAAGAAAACAGTAGCCAAGAACTTCAGTTGTATGAATTCAGCTTTTGATGGCTAACCATTGTTAGCTATTCATGTGCTTTGTCAGCTTCATAACATATCTCTTCATCTTTAGTCTTACATTGGAGATTAAATATTCAACTCAACTCATCTAAGTTTTTTCTCAACTATATGGGATCGGCTACGCGAATCTGCTTCCATTAGATTCATGTTTTAAAAGTTCTGACGAAATTTTACGCTAGCTGTCAGCTATCTAACATAACTCTCCTCCTTTATTCGGACTTGGGACCAGTTTTGACGGAGTTCAATTGGAGATTAAATCTCTCTTAATATACCTTTTATATTTAGTTGTACTAACTGAATATCTAGTTCACATATAGAGACTGGGCCTACCCTCTCCCTCAGCCCATCCCCTTCTAATGTTTATTATAAGACTGTCTAAGATGATTTTAGTCACCACCCTCAACATATCAGCAAGTTATATTAGTGAAGGGTACATTATTTACCAAATGGATTGATTTGGGTAAAAATTCAAAAAAAATAAATTTTAATCATAACAAAAGTATTAATTAGGGTCAACTATTTCAATACTAAATTTAATCCAGTAATTTGGTTTATCTAGCTATGCATGGGGTTAAGATCAGCATATGGCTCGACAAGCTGGTCTAATCCATGAAAACTTTAGTCTCAATTAAGATCCAATTAGTGTAAAATAGGTTAGATGCAACATTTATTTGGAATATTTATTCCATAATCAAAGGAGCATAGCTCCTCAATAATTATGAAAGCATTGATAATCTTACAAGATATCATTACTTTATATGTTGTTAAATGAGGATGTGTTGCCAAATCAAGAGCACTATCTTCAAATCAGACTTTATTCTAATCAAGACACATTGATAAAGCATACGTAGGTGAGCCTTAAAACCATATTTCGAAGGAAGGATGAATATGAGGGATTAAATCTAAACCCTGATAAATAACATCACCTTGCATTTTTTTTATAAATAAATGATAACAAAATGTCTCATTCAAGTTCATATATGCATAAAAAGACTAATAAAGATTATGATATCTTAATTAAAAGTTTTTTAATATTTAATGTAGAAGTAATTAATAATGAGGACTTATGGACATGAAAAATTTAGATCCCATATCATCTAAAAAAGTCATCATTAAGAATAAGCAAAATATAAATTAAAGCACTCTTACATCCTATAAATCAAGGTGATTTTTATCGAGACGAAGGATAGTACATAGGTCGGTAAAATTTTTTTACTATAATACTTTTGATTGTATATCAGCAATATAAATAAAAGAAAGTAGAAAGGGCATAAAGATGTAATATAAGAGGCTAAAGGCTTTAAAATTGGTGATGTTTTTTTTTTTTAATGGACAATCACACAACTTTAGTGCGAGTCAGTTCATATATATTAAAATATAATATTTAATTAAAATAGTAGGACATGGATCATCCTGTACCCAGATCCTATAGTCAGCATGATGAGCAATCATCGCCGCTACCCAATCTGCCGCAGCATTGGTTTTACGATAGACATGACGGATCTGAACACTGACAGCATCTCGCAAAATAGCCCAAATGTCAAGGAGCATTGGAGCTTGAATACAACTATCCTTCTGAATCCATCGGATAACTGAAAGAGAATCTCTCTCAATAATCAGGTTAAGAACATGCAGGGTCCTAATAGCATATAGAACTTTGGCCCAGGCAGCATAGAGCTTGACCAAGGGGACCGAGGAATCAAGACTACAAAGCCTTCAATCGCTAGTAGATCTCTCTCAGGCCCTCGAATCACAAAAGCAGAACTAGTAGGTCTATTTTGAACGCTTCCATCAAAATTAATTTTGATAAATCCTGAAGAAAGGGACTTTTAAGAAATGAAGACCGTATGCCGATCTGCTACCGTAGCAGCAAGGATCCCTAATGATTAAAGCTGCTAATTACAGAAATTACGATGACAAAAGAAATTAACCTATAACTTAACTTTTTGAATAATACGAAGAAAGTAACGAGCTCATAAGTAAAGATGAAAAGATTTCGACATAGCGAGATATTATAAATGCTTTGAGACAAAGGGCACCATCACGAATTCCAAGCACAGATTTGACCGAAAAAGGCATGATCAACTTCCAGCTTCCCCAGTGGCCGAAACATTTTGTCCTGGCACCTAGCAATGGGGGACACCACTCGTCCATCTATTTTTCTAAAAGTGAATGCCTTTGCCTTTGCCTTTGCCTTTAAGGAAGGGCAGTTCAGAGGCTGCCAGATTTCTATTGCTGTCAGTCAATAATAGAGACAAACCAGCAGGAGGTTTTCTGCTTCCCATGCCCATCTTCCTTGAGAAATAATAGGCTTCATGAATAACGTTGGCCACATTCCATTCTCATCCTGAGGGACTTTCTGGCCCACATTGCGAGAAGGGAAGAGTTGATATTTGCTAGTCTTTTCACTCCTAAATCAACCTCACTCTAACCTCTTCAGACCTTGTCCTAGGTGACAAGGCAACTGAAATCAGAGATATTGTCCTTACTTTTCCACAGGAATGCTCACTTCCACCCATCAGTCTCAGCTGTCACCCCTTTCTGGCACCTCCAGAAGAAAAGTATCCTAATTTTTCATGAAGCTTATTTTCAAATTTTAACAGTAGAGAGAAACAATCATTCATGCTAAGCTTCTTGCTGCTGATTGAAAGGCCAAGATAAGTGAAAAGAGAGTCTCTAATTTGGTAGTTAATATATACACCCACAGCCAACTTCCCTTCATCCATATCCATGCACAAAAGGAAGGCCTTGTGCAAGTCAATCTCCAGTCAATTTGCACTCTTGAAGCTAATAAAAATTGCCTTGACATCAAAAATTCTTGATGAAAATAAGAGCATATTCTCCGAATTGATGGTTCCTATTCCCTCCTCAAAGTTTTAATTAAATCCTTCGGAATTCAAATAGATAGAAACCCTATCTAAATTTAATCCATTCTCTAGCATGCTGTGAATTTAAGTTAATAGATGCAAATTAATTCTTAAAATAAACATGAATAGTACAAATAAATATTTATGACAAATAATAGATAGGAATAAATTGAGTAAGAAATATTTAGCTATAGCAGCATGTGTACTATGTTATCTTTAAGGGTACATTTTGTGTTTCTTGAAACTAATAACCCAATGCAAAGGATTTCAATGTATCCATACTTCAAGATTAAACTTTATCAATATCTCTGTAAAGATGCACTCTTAACCATAAAGGTTTATTGAATTGCTTATGCTTGCTCCGAGGAAGGAGAGATATCATACCTACTCGAAAGGAATGATAAAATTTCAACCAATGGACATATATGTGATGGAGTTGGTTGGATCAAAAATAATTAGGCAAAGTAAAACTAAGCCCAATCTCCACACATAAGCCTTTCTATCCTAAAAGTTAATGATCATCATCATCATCATCATCATCATCATTATCATCATCTAATGCGAGATTAAAATTAAGGAACAAAAGAAATTTTCTTAAATACATAATATATAAATAGTGTATGCAATGGTCTTTCTGAAAGACTATTATCAAGGGTTTAGTTAACAACATTTTAATCGAAGCAATCTAAGTTGGAGGGAATTCTTTAAATTTCAAAGTCTCTGACAAGAGCTTCCAAGTTAATTTATTCCTTTTTTTCAAAATTAATTTCATAGAGTAACCATATCGACATGCCTGTAAGCCTTTGGCCCAGCCAGCTTGACATGCCAACCCATGCGTTCAAGCAATTATTTTTTTTAATTAATATTATGAAAATTAAGTAAAATAAATTAAATATCAATAAGAATAATCCAAAAGTAAATAAGAATATTCAAAGGACAAAGAATGTAAAAATATGCAAATAAATCGGATTATTCCACCACAGGTCAGGCTAGGTTGTACCATGTTAGCACCACTCAGTTCGGCCTGATTCAAGGAATCATACCATGTCTACCACGATATAATTATTGTTATGGCTTGCATCGTTTTGTTGGACCACGCCACAGGTCGCTATACCCGTTGACACTTATGGAAGATTCTTATTTTTTAAATAAAATTTTTGTAAAAAAAATACTCATATTAAATCTTCATGAAACAATACGTCAATACGGTAATTATGGTATAGTATCATAAGTGTAATATAATGTAATATAATAGTCTAAATAAATATGATTTTTTATTTTTTTATTATTTAAATTAAAAAATTATTTCTTATTTATATGATTACATAATGTCCTTTATTATTGTTATTTCTTGATGCTAAAATCACTTTCTCAACTTGGTTACTGGATTTTATTAGAGTTCCATGTCACTTAAAAAATGTAAACATATTGTTGGGGGGTAAAATCGTCATTGCATCAATATTCGTGCGAGGAGGCTAAGACCAACCCCTTCCGTAGCTCGGCCTCCCCGGGCTTCCGTAGCTCGGCCTTCCCCGGGCTCCCGTAGCTCGGCCTTCCCGGGCTTTCATTGCTCGGCCTCCCCGGGCTCCCGTAGCTCGGCCTCCCCCGGCCTTCCGTAGCTCGGCCTCCCCGGGCTCCCGTAGCTCGGCCTCCCCCGGCCTTCCATAGCTCGGCTCTCCCAAACTTCCTGTAGTTCGTTTCCTCCGAGCCTCCATGACCCGGCTTCACTGAACGACCCACGATACAATACCCACCTCCGCGGAACCTGACGCGGGAGAGCCTCAGCCTACTGTGACGGCACCCTAGGCAAGGAATCATAATCATGCTGAGAAGTGGTCTAGAACCTATCGAGGCTACCTGAGACCTACACATCTACCAGATCTCAAGCTATCAAGGAGCTCTCCCAGCCGTCGATCCCCTAACGGACAAGATACGGATCCCAACAGCCCCACAACGGCCTGATTCGATCCACTCCCGTATCCTAACAACCTCTGAACCTTCCAGAAGGCGCTCAAGACCTAGGTGATAGTCTATAAATGGGACACTCCCAGATTCCCTCAGGTAGGCACATGCGCACTCACACCCCCACTCTCACTCCTGCTCTCGTCGGCAGCTCGTCGGTGCTCTTGCCCTCTAGAGCTCCTGATTGGCCGCCCCCAGAGAGGCCTCCCGGAGAGATCCACCTTCCCACTTTCTGGCTAATAGCCGATTTTCCCCCACTGACTTGAGCGTCGAAGGGTCTTCCGCGGAGGGCCACCCCTAACGCCTCTCGCGCGAGGACTTATGTGCAGGTCCGCCCACTGGAGATCGACTGCGCCCGAGTCGGAGGACGGATCTGTTGCCGTCGAGATCCGTCCTGATGCCGCTTCGGGTCCCAGCGAAGCTGCAGCTTCTGAGGAACGATCGCAAACTGCCGCTAAAGGGGCAAATAGTGGTCCCGCGGAGATGGAGGGCCCCTCAGAAACGACCGCTTCTGCCAGATTCATCGCCGGTTTCTCTTTCATAGGGGACGCGGTCAGACGAACCAACGGAGCCTCGTCTGAACTATCCAATATCTCCAACACGAGAGGGCAAGGGATCATAGCTGTTCTCCCTGGATCCTCCTTCACCCCCGGCGCTTCTGTCGTGACCGCTCCGACGTCCGGCGGGCTTCTTGCGGAGGTATGAGCCCTTTTCTCAGGCCTACCACTATCTGCGCCGCTGCTCTCCCTGGGCGCTTTCCTCTCTTCCTCTTGGCGAGGCTCAACAAAGCCGACCTCTTGGCTGAAAGAATGAAACACACACGATCAGATCCAAACACATTCATCGAGAAAACACACAGCAAAAAAAGGTAAAAGGGAGGACTCACCTTGCGGGTCCAGGAGCTGAGCCCGGCTGCGAAAAAGGGCTCCCTCCGATAACAGGTCATTGGCCGAGAACACTTGGCCATTGCGAAGGACGTCCAAATCCCTCTCCTCCTGCGCTGACAAAATTGGATGCGTTTTTGCGTCCCTAACAAAGTTCCCCCATTTCCGAGGGAAGTCAGAACCAATGTTCCCCTCTGCTATAACAAATCGGCTCTTCCATCCCTTAATAGAGGACGGCTTATCCACAATAACGTTGAAGGACCTCCGGGGTGCAATGTAGGGCCACTCTGATTTCCTCCCAGGTATCAGATGGTAGCAAGCGCAGAAAAGGGAAAGAGTGGCAACAATTTGAATTTGATGGCACATTGAAATGAATCCGATGATGCTTCGCCAATTGTTTGGGGCCACCATCGCCGGGCAGATGTTATAATGGGTCATGATTTCTTCACCAAGGGATGGAGAGGGAAACGAAAGCCTGCTTTCAAGCTGTCTTCATAAACGAAGACCCCAAACTTCAGATCTCGCGAGACCCTATCTCCAGACTCCGGCGCCCGCAGAATGACATCTGAGGGCATGCCATACCATTGATGAATCCTCCCCAAATCCTCAGTGACGATCTCTGAAACCACGTCGTCGGGACTCATCGTCATCTTAACTGATAAAAACTCCAGGCGAAACAACGGGTGTGGCGAAGGGCGAAAGACGAAACTCTTCAAAAACAAAACAAAAGGATGCTGCAAACATGCATATATATAGTGCGGCTATCGCCTTGCTTCCCCGCTAAGGAAGCCGCCTTGAGAAGACGGGGCGTCCCGCCCGAGGCGTCCGGAATCGCCTCGACAAACGCCGGATCGATCGGGATTCGTGACGTGGCGTATTCCCAACCGTCACTCGTGGGGGAGCCTTACCCCCGAAGGCACGATGACCCTGTCGCATTAATTAGGGCATCTTTGCAAGAGCTGTCTAAACCAAACTGTCCCATCCGGAGCGTGCCACCTGGACTTATACTCCCTATGCCCGAACCTACGCTTCGAACTTGGGAGTGGAGGGCATGTGTTGGGGGGTAAAATTGTCATTGCATCAATATCCATGCGAGGAGGCTAAGATCAACCCCTTCCATAGCTCGGCCTCCCCGGGCTCCCGTAGCTCGGCCTTCCTGGGCTCCCGTAGCTCGGCCTCTCGGGCTCCCGTAGCTCGGCCTTCCCCGGGCTCCCGTAGCTCGGCCTCCCCGGGCTCCCGTAGCTCGGCCTTCCCGGCTTTCATTGCTCAGCCTCCCCCGGCCTTCCGTAGCTCGGCCTCCCCGGGCTCCGTAGCTCGGCCTCCCCCGGCCTTCCATACTCGGCTCTCCCGAACTTCCTGTAGTTCATTTCCTCCGAGCCTCTATGACCCGGCTTTACTGAACGACCCACGATCCAATACCCACCTCCGCGGAACCTGACGCGGGAGAGCCTCAGCCTACTGTGACGGCACCCTAGGCAAGGAATCATAAATCATGCTGAGAAGTGGTCTAGAACCTATCAAGGCTACCTGAGACCTACACATCTACCGATCTCAAGCCATCAAGGAGCTCTCCCAGCCGTCGATCCCCTAACGGACAAGATACGGATCCCAACAGCCCCACAACGGCCTGATTCGATCCACTCCCGTATCCTAACAACCTCTGAACCTTCCAGAAGGCGCTCAAGACCTAGGTGACAGTCTATAAATGGGACACTCCTAGATTCCCTCAAGTAGGCACATGCGCACTCACACCCCCACTCTCACTCTCCTGCTCTCGCCGGCAGCTCGTCGGTGCTCTTGCCCTCTAGAGCTCCCGATTGGCCACCCCCAGAGAGGCCTCCCGGAGAGATCCACCTCCCCACTTTCTGGTTGATCGCCGATTTCTTTCCACTGACTTGAGCGTCGGAGGGTCTTCCGCGGAGGGTCACCCCCAATGCCTCTCGCGCGAGGACTTGTGTGCAGGTCCGTCCACCGGAGATCGACTGCGCCCGAGTCGAAGGACGGATCCCGCGGCAACACATATTATATAGCATTTTATTAGAAGAAATAGTAGCAAAATTTCTATTATTTAAAATTTTATAGACCAAAGTTTCACGTTATAAAACGATAAACTGATCATGCCAATCTAGCACGGCCTATTTTGGCATTACCTATTTAATTAATTTATTGAACAAGCATATTGCATAATTATAATATAACATTAAATAAATTATTATTATTATTATATTATTATTATTATCATTATTATTAAAGACAGATGATCATACTAGTCGAATACGAGTCATTCCAAATACATCAAAAAATAGTATTTGCTTTAATACAATGGGGCAGAGGTCATTCTGTTTTCGGATTTAAAACCCAAAATGATAAGCGACTGACGCTGCAATTCAATCCACCGCCGATATTAAATAGATTATTAACTACAAGTGAAAAATTAAACATTGAATGAGCAATACCCGCCAAAATAGCAAAGTGTTTTATTTATTTATTCACTATAATAGAAAAACCTAGAATTCCCTGAACTCATAGTTGCATCGAAAGATATACTAAGGAAATCTTAGCTAGACAAATAGGTATGTCGCAAGTCCCATTTGATTAGTTTGATTGAGATTCACAGTATTTGATTCTACTTCTATGAAATAAAAATAAATATAATTGCAGATCTGCAACTTGCAACAATTAAGTAGGAGACCATCAAAAGCTTAACTAAATAGCAATTAGAATGTCGCCAAAAAAAATAGATAGAAAGTACTATTTAAACTTCTTTATTTTATATGTAATTAATCTGAGACTAAACAGTTGCCAACATAATCTTTCATGCACTTCTCTCTTCTTTTTTTTGAAGTAATAGCAAGGGAAGAGTATTCCCAGCACTAAAATTTTGTCAAATTGCAGGTACGGAGATGAAGGAACAAAAGAAAAGAGAATGACAAATTGTTTTATGAGTTTCTAACCACCTTTAGGTGCAAAGATTGCCTAAAAAAACAATCAATAATTTTGTGGAAAACTATGAATGAGAATGAATTTTTTTGAGAAAGATTCTTTTTCTCATTCCACATATGGCACATAAAAGATTGTTAACTTGTCTCAATTTTTTTTTTTTTTTTTCTATTGACAACACTTTCATCCTCCATTCTTGAGGCCAAAGTTTACTCACTCCTAGGCAGCTGGATAGCGCCTTTTACATTTCACGAAAGAAGAAGCATTGGTGAATAGGTGATTAATCATCCGTAGATTAACACCACTTAACCGACATCCAGAACATATATATAGGTTACCCTTTCTTAAGACATATTCTATGTGAAGTTTTTTTTTTAAAAAGAAAACTAACCAAAGAACACTACAAGAAAATAGTATAATAGTGACAAAAACTTCCATCACTATTCCGTCACAAATTGGGTTTAGTGACGGATTAGTGACGAAAATCTTATCGTCACCATTTTTGCCGTCACTAAATTTAGTGATGGAAAAAGGTCCGTCACAAAATAATAGCGACAGATTTGTGATGAAAGAGGTCCATCACAAAATAATAGTGACGGATTTGTGACGAAATATTCCGTCAAAAATTTATGACGGAACATATTTTTCGTCACTAAATTGTGACGGATTAGTGACAGACTATCCATCACGCATTATTCCGTCACTATTCTATCACAAATATTTCCATCACTATTCCATCACAATTTAGTGATGCATGGATTAGTGACGAAAATTTAGTCACTAAAACTTTCGTCACTAGTCCATCACTAATAGTGATGAATTAGTGACAAAAGAATTCATCAATCATTTGTTATTGTTCCATCACTAATCAATCACTAATATTTTCGTCACTAATCCATCACTATTATTTCTATCAGAAATCCATCACTAATCCATCATTAAAAAAATTTAACCAAATTTTTATTCTTATAAATTTAAAATTATTTTTAAATTATAATATATTTAATGCATTCTAATGAAATTTATAGATGAAAATTCAAATTTAAGAATAAAAAATGCATTTCATAAAATAAGATAAATATAACTGTATACATCAACAATACTAATGTTTTATACATTAGACATCAAATTATTAAGATGTCTTCGGCTGCCTTAGGGACTCTACACTTGAGAAATGTATATCTGAAGCAATCCTTTGAACACCGTTTACTGGCTCCCTCTGATGTAGCATGAAGTGAACAATGCTAGTGTGTGACGTCCACCTGCAGCTACTGAAGCAATTCTTCGTCAATGGCCCTTTGTCGGTCAGGGGCAAAGCTTCTCTTCTTTTGGTGGATCGGGCGGTGTCGCAGATCGATGTTGAGTCTGTGGGTGATCACTTCTGGAGGGATGCCGGGCATATCAGATGCCGACCAGGCGAAGACATCTGAATTGGCCCGCAAAAAGGCTAAGAGATGTTCCCGGTCCTCTGGAGGGAGGAGTCCGCCGATACGGATGGTCCTCGCCGGGTCATCTCCAAGGGGGAAGGTCAAAAGATGTTCAGCTGGCTCTCCTCCCTTGTTAGAGCCTCTGGGGTCGGACGCTTCAAAGGTTGGTTCAGCTTCCAGGGGGCTTGACGCCGCATGATAACAGGGCAAGACCGGGCTGGTCTCGCCGCGCATTTCTCCAACTCCTTCCTAGTGGGGAACTGCACCAGTAGACGCCGGATGGAAATGACCGCGTCCAAAAGGTTCAGACCTGGGCGCCCGAGAATGGCATTGTACGCCAGGGGGATCCTCACGACCAAGAATTTCATGATCACAGTGCTTTGGCATGGTGGCATCCCGGCCGTCACGGGAAAAGGTATTTCGCCCTCAACTCTCACGGAGTCCCCAGTAAATCCAACTAACGGGAACGCCACGGGCTAAAGAGAGTCCAGAGATAATCCCATCCGAACAAAAGCGTCATAAGTAAGGATGTCAGTTGAGCTGCCACTATCAACTAATATCCTTTTTACAGGATGCCTGACGATCGTCATAGAGACGACTATGCCTTCATTGTTTACATTCTCCACTAGACCCCCCACAGGGATTACATTGTTCGGCGCCTCCTCCCCTCTCGGCCGTTTAGGTGCAGAGGCTGATCCCCATGACACCATTCCGACCGTCCGCTCAGTGGGGGCATTGTCGACCGGGGCTTAGACAGGCGGGTGCCCCATGAGGGCCGGCAGCGGCTGCAGCGTCTTTTGGACATATTTGCCGAGGTAGCACCGTTGAATGAGCTCCTCGATGACCCTCTTCAAGCTGTAGCAGCTATCGGTATCGTGGCCGTAGTTCCGATGGAATCGGCAGTAGCGGCTCTTGTCGCGGGGAGGACCTTTCTTCATGGGAGGAGGTCGTTGAAGATAAGGCTCTCCCTCGATCTCCATCAGGATGTGGGACCGAGGGGCTAGGAGGGGTGTGAGCTTACTCTCGTCGGGAACGGGGCTCCGACGCCTGTTGTCGGATCGACGAGGCGGGTCAGCTCGCCGGTGTCGAGGGGCCCGTTGGGCTCGGGGCGAGCAGGCTTGTGGCTGGAGCTTCTTGAGGATTCCCGGCGGGTGAAGTCGGCTTCATCCGCACGGAGTATTTTTGAGTTCGGAGGAGGAGATCGGAATAGGAGCTTGGGGGGCTTCTTATCCAAAGAGAAGGTGAAGCGGGACGGGAGTTGTCCCCGCTTCAATGCCAACGTTGCCACCGCGTTGTCAAGATGGTATACCTCGAGAGCGGCAGCTTTGAACCGGGACATGAAGTCCCGCAGCGACTCTCCCTCCTTCTGACGGATGGAGAAAAGACTATTGGCTACCCTTAGGATTCGCCGGCAAGCGTCGAAGTGTGCCAGAAAGGCTTTCTCCAGCTCCCGGAAGGAGTCGATGATGTGAGGGGGCAGGCGCGGGTGCCATGCACGGGCGGCCTTCCGTAGAGTGGCAGGGAAGGCCTTGCAGAGAGGGCATCTGAAGCGTCCTAGACTTGCATCATTGCCTTGCAACTCTCGAGATGGTCGAGAGGATCGGTCGTACCATCGTACGGGTCCACCTGGGGGAAACGAAACCTGGAGGGGACAGGCTCCTCCAGAATCCGGCCGGTGTAAGGAGGACGGGTGTCAAACTCCTCCTCTGGCTGATGAATGATTTTCTTGGCGAGCTCGTCGAGTCGCCTGTTGTACTCCTCCAGGCATTCCTCCGCCTGGCGGCTGATCGTTGGGGCCCTCCGAGATGGCTCGAAGGAAAAAAAAGAAGAAGAGGCAAAAGGGGATGGAAACGAGAGTCGGGACTTCCGCCTGGGCTCCTCCTGATGATGCGGCTCGGGAGGAAAGTTGTTGGGACTGTGGTCAGGGGACCGTGGCCGCTTAGGGGGCTCGCGCCGGGGCTTCCTAGGGGAAACCGGGCATCAGCCGGTCTCCCGTCGACCGGCTCCCGCCGAGGAGAGCCTCCCCTTGCCGATTGCTGACTGGCAGGGGGAGCAGTCTGATGCTGAGTGGCCATGGACTGTTGCTGCTGGAGCCCGTGGACCATGGCGGTGAGATTTTGGACCTGACGGGAAAGGGTCGCCAGCCGTTCCGCTGTTTGGTCAGCGGCCTCCGGCAGCTGGCAGGTGACTGGAGGGTTGATAGCAGAGGGATCGGCCTCCTACTGCCGGATGGCGGGGGAAGCCCCGCTGGACAGCTGACGGAGGCGTCCCGAGCTTGCGTTACCACCATGGTTCGATGAAGGAGAGAGAGAGGCTAAGGGTTCGTCTTATCTTCTCAATGTTGCCCCCCTACTGGCGCGCCAATCTGATGACGCCCAATCACTGATCCTGTGCGTCGGGAACGGATGGATTCTCCAGACTCCGCTTCACCAGGTTACCTGCAAGGAAGTCTCAGGACCGGAGGATTCTCCGGTGGGACCCTCCGACGCTCAAGTTAGCAATTGAGGTCACAGCCGAAGATGAGCTCAGATGAGCTCTTTTTAGGTGAAAAGGTGCTCCAGAGAAGAAGGGGTTTCTCTCTGGATCTCAAGATAGCGATTCTCTAGGGATTATCGCGCATACCTGTTTACTGGGTGGATTCACCTTTTTATAGGGGTTGACCCTGGCATGATCACGTGGGATTTCGTGAGGAGGGAATGTCTGAGGAGTTCTTGAGAGTTGCGTGAATCTGTGCTGATTGGTGGGTCCTGTCTCATCGGAAAGGGAGAAAGCGGCGGTTGGTGGGCTAAGTCCCATCAGCCAGCGGGGCTGTTGGGTAGTTGGGTTCAGTCCCATCAGCAATGTGGCCTGTGGGTAGTTGGATCTGGCGCTGTCAGGCGGCACGAGTCAGAGAGGTGGTTCCTTGGAGTGCTGGAGCCATGCTGGGGCTGATTTGGAGAGAACTGGGACGTCTCGACCCTCCCGAGGCTGAGCCTGGTTGACCAGGGGCGGCCGGGGCCGACCTCCCCGGCCAAGAAGTGCCGGGCGGGGCTGGCCAAGGATGGCCTGGGCCGACTAGGCGGGCTCGGAGATGCCAGGGCCGAGAGGGGCCGGCCAGGAATGGCCGGGGCCGACTCGGCGGGCTCGGAGATGCCGGGGCCGGGAGGGGCCGGCCAGGAATGGCCTGGGCCGACTCGGCGGGCTCGGAGATGCCGGGGCCGAGAGGGGCCGGCCAGGGATGGCTGGGGCTGACTCAGCGGGCTCGAGATGCCGGGGCCGAGAGGGGCTGGCCAGGGATGGCCGGGGCCGACTCGGCGGCTCGGAGATGCTGGGGCCGAGAGGGGCCGGTCAGGAATGGCCGGGGCCGACTCGGCGGGCTCGAGATGCCGGGGCCGAAAGGGGCCGGCCAGGAATGGCCGGGGCCGACTCGGCGGGCTCGGAGATGCCGGGGCCGAGAGGGGCTGGCCAGGAATAGCCTAGGCCGACTCGGTGGGCTCGGAGATGTCGGGGCCGAAAGGGGCGGCCAGGGATGGCTGGGGCCGACTCGGCGGGCTCGGAGATGCCAGGGCCGAGAGGGGCTGGCCAGGAATGGCCGGGGCCGACGGCCGTTGCTGGAGGCCGGAGCCAAAGTTCATTTTCTGGGTTTTGCTGTCACATCATTATCTTCGAAAATCGTACAAAAGATAACACCACCCCGGAAAGACGATCAGCCATATATATATATATATCAGTAATCAATATTATTAATAATTTATTAAATAATAATTTATATTATTACTTCATCAAATGCAACCTTATAAAGTACGGTGCACACCGCTTCAAATAAATCAGTATGAAGCGCAGAATGAATCCGACCAACGCAGGCACCAAGCCAGCTCCCTGCAGACCCGCTATTCTTCCTCGACTTCCGCCACCCACCGGTCGAGAAGCCCCTGGAATTTAACAGACCAATACACGCACTTTCAAATCTAAGAAGAAGCACATGCTTCAAGGTATCTTTCACGGCGGACAAAAAATCAAAAATAACATCAACCATCTCCCATCCACTATATTTTGACCATCCGGAGACGAGACGAGGCCAGGACTTCGACCCGACCGCCGAAAGAAGGAATCCCTTCAATCGATCACCACCGCCCTTGGACCGGTCGGTACCTTCCCTACCTCGAAACTTCCCTTTCGCATGACCCAAGCTCTCGACTATATTTTCCCACTGTTCCCCCGCTCGGTTACACCCCACGAGTCCCTCCCACTCTGCCCGCTGGAAGGAAGCCCACTGTTTGCTGCCAATCAAAAGCAGGAAATTAAACTCCCGTACTCCTTCACTAAACCACAAGCTCAGCGCCCCTAAGAAAGCCCCTCCTCCATCTAAAACCAAGGGCCCGAGACCGATCGAGAGGGCGGTCCGTGATGTGGAATCCTACCATCCGCCTTGACTTGAGGTCTACTAACTAGAGATTTAAGCCAACTCAAAACAATGGGCAACCTCCATTCCTTTCAAATTTCAAACCTCAAACTTAACTTCAACCAGAGGTTACCGGGGTCTTCTAGTCGGTCGGTTTCGAGCACCAAGGACTAAATACTTGAGTCCTTCCTGGCTTCATCCCACCTGCTACACGGACACCTGATGGCCACCACGTATGAAGCCAGCAACCCCGGCCCAAAGGCCACGAGGAGGACATTTGGAAGGACCCAGCGCCACCTTTTTCTGCGAACGCTTCCAATATCCCTCCATTCGAAACAAACAGCAGGAGAGAAACTGGGACTCGTGCCCACTGGATTCCTTCCCCCCACCACCTCCAATTAATCCGTTGCCATAAATAACGCCCCCCAGCCTTCATGGTCCTCACTCATTGCTTCTCCGAGCCGTGCCCCACTCCGTTGTGGTAGAAATAAGCGGTGATGGACGTGTACATCTCGGAGGAGTACGTGATCAAACGGCGGAAAGAGAAGCAGATGCGGGCGGCCGCCGACGATGGGAAGAGACGGCCGGCGGCTTCGGAGACGGCCGGCAGGGAGAGGGCGCCGTCGAAATGGACGGGTTGGACGGCCGGAGCAGCAGGGAGGGAGAAGGGCGGGGCATTGGTGACGGGTGGGACGAAGGAGGAGGATATCGTCTTCAATTGCTTCTCGGCTTAATTAATTAGCGTAAAGATGGATTCTTTGGAAGTGTCATGGTTTAGTAGGCTATTCCGGTTTTGCTTAGGATATCTCTCCTACCCCGTTTAACAGAGTTTCGGATGTGTTATTCGGGATAGCACGGCATGGCCAGTTTATGGTGGCTTGTAGTTTTACTGCCACAAGAGTCGGAGTAGATTAAAAATTGTTGTCCTATTTTATTTTATGGATCTTTATAGTTTCGATCTACTTTGGACCAGAATTAATCTTAATATATTACTAAACCCTCCTTACCATTCTCTCTATGAAGCTTTGGTATTCTCGCTGTACGTACATAGATGATTTTATAATTTACAAGAAGTCCCAAAAAAAGACGGAATCATATTTAAAAAAAATGAAGCCTCTGAATAAAATTTTGAATGTTGAGAAGGGCATCAGTGTTGGGATTGCACGCCAGTTTCTGAAAAGAACTGCAGCGTAGTGGAACTGTTAATGTTAAACTTAGCTCTTGGACATGGTTAACTATTTGGAAAAGGTTTGGAAAAGAGTTCAGTTTCGATCAATTATATATGGGTATTGACAGAGCTGAAATAATATTAAAAAATTAAATTAGTTTGGCATTATACCAGGGATGGTACATGCATTACGTTCCAACAAATTTTAGGGCCAAGGAATATGGGGTCAAAGTGAAGCAACAGTGACATCATAAATGATAAATTTTTTTCTTCTTTTTTTTTTTCTTCTCTTTTTTGGGTTGGCAGGCTAGGTTCAGTAGGCAAGGGTTTAATATGGTGAGTTGGGCTAACTCGGACTAGGTTGTGACAGGATTAGGCCTATTGGATTTAGTTTGTTGGATTAGACTTAAACTGGGGCTTGGTAAACAATTTAAAAAATTAGGCTTTAATGAAACTGAATTGCTGCTTATTAATATCCTAGATCAAGATGTCTGTGTAACATGGTTATTAATAATGGAAGAGCCATCTGCCTTGCCTTCAAGTTCTCTACATTCTCCTTTCTTCTTGTTAAAAGTAAAAACAAAAGGTAAAAATGTTTCTACCTTCTCTTGAATGCATAGTTTTAGAAGCAGGAGACAGTGCCTCCAGAATTAAAAGTTATTATATAATGGAGTATGAATCAGTTCTTTGATTATTCCTCAACATGGAGATGAGGAGTCAAGACTTACAGAGCATAGATTCCATGTCACCTGAAAGTTTCCAGAAGAGTTAAAATAAAAATCATCTCATATATCAAGTTTTTTATTTTCAACAAATTTAAACATTAGGTGATTCCTTGTCCAAAAGACTTGTGTCATTATGTTGGCCTGCGGTTTCTGATGACTATTCTGATAGGCCGCAGGCTTAAATCTTTTGCAAAGACTGTCTGTCAGAATTCTTAATTCTCTGAATACTTCCCAATGAGACTTCTAATATTGCACATCTAAAATTTTCTAAACTTTAGTTCTCCTCTTGCCCTTTTCCAGTCCTTGCCAAAGCTAAACCCAGATTTACAATGGATGTAACTGGCATCAGCTTTTCTCGTAAATGAATCTAAGGACTGTTTAGTATGACTTTTTTTTTAAATTTTTAAAGAAAGAAACACGAAACCTAATGTAAAAAATATGTTTAGTTGAATTATTTTTATTTCTAAAAATAATGCTTATTATTTAAGAAAAAAGTGAAAGTGAAATTTTTTCACTTCAACTTTTTTTAAGTGACCTTTTAGAAACCAAAACAATTTTTTGAAAAAAGTATCTTTTAAAAGTGCCTCCCACTGTTAAAAGAATAAATAAAAAAAATAACATTCCGAATTGTAAAAAAATAAAAAGCATCAACAACTACCAAATAGATTTCTATTTTCAGAAATGTTGAAAAAAAAAGAAAACAACATTCCTGTTTCTATATGTTATTTTTTAAAGAAAAAGGTGATGGCAATGCCAAACGGCAGCCTAAGCTTATAAATTCCTTGCTGTGCTGGCAATATGGTTAGCTGGCAGTATGGTTAGCTTCAACAAAGCAAAAGAATGCAGCTTTATGAGATGCATTTCCAAGCAACAAATGCATCACACCATATGCGAAGCCAAACACATGTTTGGACTTTGAAAAATAATTTTTCCTATTGCAAAATCTTTTTTCCTAAAAATTGCTAGAAATTTAATATAGAAATTTAATTGCATAAAAAATTAAAATTAAAAGAAGTTGAGAATTGAGTCTGAACCGAAGCGTTTTAGACACTGCCCTAAGTATCATTTTGCGCCCCTTCGTGCAGATTGTTGGCGATCTGTCTCTAAGATACAATGATTCGGTTCGATCTGAACCTTCTACCATGAGCATGATCACGTGAAGGTGCAACCCATCAATTCCTTCATACCCAAAGAAAAAAATTAGTAAATATAAAATAATAAGAAAATAAATTTGAAAAGAAAAGGAGTGAAATAGCTCTTTTCTTTTCTTTAGAACTCAAATGCAGTCAGAGGAGTCCTCTCTTTCTCTCGATCTCGCTGTTGCCTCCATCTTGCCAAAAGAAGATCACGAGAAGTAGAAAGGTTGTAGGCCTTTCAGGATTTAGATTGCTACGATGGAGAGCAAGTTTCAAGTCAATTATTTTCTTATATTTCTCAAGGCATGCAGCACTTTCCTCATCCTCTTGTTTACCATGACGTTCACCAACCATCCGACACACATCTTCCAGATGCTCCATTTCTCCTTTTGTAGGAGAAACCATCTGGCTCTTCAAAATGCCCATACCGCTGGATCGGGGCAAAGCGGTCGCGAGAAATCTGAGACCAAGAAGGACCATGAACGAATGTTCTCAGAACTCGTCACGCAAGCGTTCACGCAACACTCGTGAGAGCGTTGCGCCACTCATGCGAGCAAATGCATCTACATTTAATTGGTTTGGTGGTTTGGTTTTATTTAATTATGTATTTACTTTAAAGATTATATGTTAAATTACTATGTAAGAAGGTAAATTTTATGTAGGGGATTCTTACGGAGCTGTTGAGCTCATTATATCCATTGAAATTTTTTTACAGGTTGAGGTGATTAATTTAATAGGATGGTATGGAGCAACGTTATAGCTATTGCAATTAGTTAGATAGATATAAATCCTATTTTAATAAACTTTTCTAAAGATTGTAGGAAAACAATGAATTATGTTTACCCATTTTACTTTTAAATTGTGATAATTGCTATTTCTTTAAATGATAAAACTTTTATGGAATATAGTGTGGATTATTTATATCAGGCCTTGCATGGTTTCTAGGGCTTGCTTTAGGGTTCTTGTGGCCGTGTCACATGGCCGAATTAGATGGTGGATTTGGGGCGTGACAGAAGTGGTATTAGAGCCAGGTTATGATCATTAGGGATGAAAAAAAAATGGTGACTGAAGTGGTATTGAAATATGGTTTAAGATTTTGGGATTTAGGATCGAAGTGAGAGTGAGTGAAAAAAAAAAATTAAAATTTTATTTGAATTAAAAGTTTTGAAATATAAAATTATTATGTGTTGGCTAATAACTATTAAAAAATAAAAGTGGAATGGTAGAACTCAAGGATGTGGTAAAAAACTAATTTGAAGTCAAGACATGATATTTAATGAGGTGTCTTGGAAAGATCAGTAAAAATGTATGTCAATATATATATATACTTCTTAAGGAACTCAATTTCCATTTGGTACAAAGATCAAATTGATTCTTGATGTTAGATACATCATTTGGGTACTTGGAAACTTGAGTCAGAAGTAAAAGACAAGCGTTCTCAACTCTTTGATGTATCTGGTAAGAAAAATTTTGAGGACAAAATTTATTTTAAGGGGGAGAGAATGTAAAGCCTGTGAAAATTGAACCCCCCTAACCACCTGTGCGTGATTTGGGGAGGAGTTTATCCTCCCCTAACCGCCGCGTGTGGATTTGGCGGTAGAATAAGGAAGGAGTTTCTCCTCCCCTTATCCGTTTCGGCCTATAAAAAAATATATAAGAAGGGTGGGAGGCTTAGGATTGTTTCATAACGCCGCCAGAAAAAAGAGGGAGAGAGAAGAAGAAGAAGAAGAAGAAGAGAGAAAAGTGAAGAAGCAAAGCCCTCCATCGTCAAGATATCGTTGGACACTAGGAAAGAGAGGTAAGTTCTTAGCGGATCATTAAAGATGGAAAGAAAATAGGCACAGGTTATGAACGCGGTGAAGGAATTATAATATATATATATATATAAAGGGAGAGAAGAAGGATGAGTGCTCAGATTGCGGCATAGACCCAATGATGGGTTCTAGAAAAAAATTAATTTTTATTAAAATTTATTTCTATTAATTAAATAAAATATATGAATTGTGTCAGCTGAAGAGGACAACCAACATGAAAGGGAGGAGTTAAATTCGAGTCGTCAGTGAGGGGTTATTAGCCGAATTATGAAGCAAGAATTCTTCTACAAAATTTTTATCGGTTTTGTATAAATAATAATTGTTTGGTTTTTGATGATTTACATTGGGTGAATTATGGATTCATGTTGTTTTATGATTCTTGGTTTGATTTGGTTGATGAATATTGCCTAATTATTATTTATAAAAATTTTATTATCATGGTTGAGTTGCGATGCATTGATATGCATGATTTGTGTTGGTTGTGATGCATGAGTGTATGATGGTTGATGCTCTAGGCTGGCCATTTGAGATTCTTGCCATAGGCTAGAAATGTGGTAGTGTTGCCAGTCACAGGCTGGAGTGTGACAACGTGAGCCTTGCCACAGGCTGAAAATATGGTAGTGTTGCCCGTCATAGGCTGGAGTATGACAGTTGCCCCGCCATGGGCTAGAACGTGGTTATGGTAGTCTAGAGCTAAAAACTAAGTGGATTTGGATCCAATGTATGACTGGTTGAGTCTGAATCATTAAATGTGTGTTACATGATTGCATAATGACATCTACATTTAATTGGTTTGGTGATTTGGTTTTATTTAATCATGTATTTATACTTTAAAGATTATATGTTAAATTGCTATATATGTAAGAAGGTAAATTTTATGTAGGGGATTCTTACGGGGCTGTTGAGCTCATTATATCCGTTAAAATTTTTTTACAGATTGAGGTGATTAATTTGATAGGATGGGATGGAGCAACGTTGCAGCTATTGCGATTAGTTAGATAGATATAAATCCTATTTTAATAAACTTTTCTAAAGATTGTAGGAAAAATAATGAATTTATGTTTACCCTGTTTACTTTTAAATTGTGATAATTGCTATTTTTTAAATGATAAAACTTTTGTGGAATATAGTGTGGATTATTTATATCAGGCCTTGCATGGTCTCTAAGGCTTGCCTTAGGGTTCTTGTGGCTGTGTCACGTGGCCGAATTAGGTGGTGGATTTGGGGCATGACAGTCAGAGAGGAGTCCTCTCTCTCTCTCTTGATCTCGCGGTTGCCTCCATCTTGCCAAAAGATGATCAGGAGAAGTTGAAGGGTTGTAGGCCTTTCAGGATTCAGATTGCTGCGACGGAGAGTAAGTTTCAAGTCAATTGTTTTCTTATATTCCTCAAGATGTGCAGCACTTTCCTCATCCTCCTGTTTACCATAACTTCCACCAACCATCCGACACACATCTTCCAGATGCTTTATTTCTCCTTTTGTAGGAGAAACCATCTGGCTCTTCAAAATGCCCATATCGTTGGAGGCGACGATGGCAAGGATCGGGGCAAAGCGGTTGCGAGAAATCCAAGACCAAGAAGGACCGTGAACCAATGTTCTCAGAACGCGTCACACAAGCGTTCACGCAATGCTCGCAAGAGCGTTGCGCCACTCATGCGAGCAAACGCTCACGTAAGTCCAGCAAACATCCGTGAGCGGAGCGTTTGCCCAGCAATCGTCCGCGAGCGTTCCGCTCGCGGGTGTTCCACTATTTTTTTTAAAAAAAACTTTTTTCCAACAATCCCTCATAAAAGTTTTAAATAAATAAAAAAATAAAATTAATATAACATAAATCTTAGGGCATCTTATACTGCGCAATAAGAGAGGAGCTCTGTGGACTTGAATCCCACTTAGTGTTGATTGTATACATCTGAAGAAACCATAGTGGATTAAACCTTAAACTAAGTCCTTGACTCAGACTTCTACTAATCATACCATAGTATGGATCAATTGAGTTTAAGCGGTCAGCACATATTAAATGCCTTGCGCTTAGTACCTTAATTTTTCATAAAAAATTCTTAAGGTTAGCCCAAACCTTTAGCCATGGCCTAATATGACAATTCTCATATAGATAAATCCTCCAAGGGTATTTGTGACTAATATCCTGCAGATAACCTACCTTGGATCTATTAAGAGTATAACTCAACCTTACATAGATTTACTTTGTCACTTTATAAGAGCACTTATCATAGGGATGGGATAAATTTTTTTTTCCAAAAATTATGCTCTCACACGATCACTCAATCAGCTTCGTTTATACCATATTGAATCTCCTTCATTGAATCCATATCCAATCCATCTCCAAAAATTTCTTCTCCAAAGGAGATCTGTGAACCATGCGTCATTGGGAAGAAATCTAGAGAAAGCTTCCCTTCAGGACAATCATGGAGAGCGTTGAAGCCATTGGAGTTAGTTCACTCCGATCTCTGCGGACCGCTCGATGAATCATCGAATCGAGGGTACAGGTATTTTATTACCTTCATCGATGACTTTAGCAGAAAAATATGGGTTTATTTCTTGAAGCAGAAGTCCGACGCCATCGATGCTTTCAAAGAGTTTAAAGCCTATGTTGAAAACCAAAGTGGGCACAAAATTTGGATTCTCCGAACTGATCGTGGCACAGAATATTTGGTTGGTGATGGTTTCTTCAAGCAATGCGGCATCAAGCATCAATTGACAGCACGGTATACTCCTCAACAGAACGGAGTAGCAGAAAGGAAAAACCGCACTATTGTCGATATGGTACGTACTATGCTTCATTCTAAACATTTGCCGAAGCATTTCTGGGCGGAGGCGGTTGCTTGTGCTATTTATTTATTGAACAGATGTCCCACTAAAGGTCTTGAGTTCAAGACACCGATGGAGGTATGGAGTGGTCGAATCCCTTCAGTTTTGCATCTTCGTGTTTTGGGTGTATTGCTTATGCCCATGTGCCAAATGAGCTACGTAAGAAGCTTGATGAGAAGAGCGAGAAGTGCATCTTCTTCGGTTACAGCAATGAGACAAAGGGTTATCGATTGTATAATCCAGTAACAAAAAAGGTCGTTATCAGTCGAGATGTTACCTTCGACGAGGAAGGAGAGTGGACTTGGAACTCAGAAGAAAAGAAGCAGTTTTGCTTCGTCCTAGATGAGGAGGAGACGGTTCAGCCCGATTCAGATAGTCAATCTGAACCAGTAGCAGCTTCGATGGAACCAGGTTCGATAGCAGGGACTACAACAGCAGTTACTTCATCAAATCCTGTTGAACATCTTACTGAAAGTTCCTTACGTCCACGGCGAGAACGAGTTTTGCCAACTCGTTTAAGGGATTGCATTTTGTCAAAAGATGATGATCCCTCTGATGAAGAAATTATCAATTTTGCTCTTTTTGCAGATTGTCATCCCACAAAGTTTCAGGAGGCTTCCCAAGATGCTGATTGGGTTCGTGCGATGGATGATGAGATACATGCAATCGAGAAAAATGATACATGGGAGCTCACTTCTCTTCCAGAAGGCAAGAAGTCCATCGGCGTAAAGTGGGTCTATAAGATCAAGTACAAGCCTAATGGTGATGTTGATCGGTTGAAGGCTCGACTTGTAGTCAAGGGTTACAAACAAAAACCCGGGATTGACTATTTTGAGGTATTTGCTCCGGTTGCGAGGATGGATACTATTCGTATGATTTTTGCTTTAGCTGCTCAAAGATGCTGGAAAATACATCAAATGGATGTCAAGTCCGCATTTCTCAATGACGTACTTGAGGAGGAGGTGTATGTGGATCAACCTGAGGGTTATGTCAAGAAAGGACAAGAGGGCTTTGTCTACAAATTGAAGAAAGCACTTTACGGCCTTAAGCAAGCCCCACGAGCATGGTATACCAGAATTGATTCTTATTTTCTAAATCACGGTTTTATTAGGTGTCCTTATGAGCATACTTTATATGTAAAGATTGGCTTGAATGGTGAGATGCTCATTGTTTGCTTATATGTCGATGATCTCATATTTACTGGAGATTGTCAAGAGATGATTTGTGACTTCAGGGAGGCTATGACTCATGAGTTCGAGATGGCGGACATGGGTCTGATGTATTATTTTCTCGGCCTTGAAGTTACACAATCGGAGGATGGTATTTTTATTTGTCAACAAAAGTATGCCAAGGATATTCTTGAGCGTTTTAAGATGGCTACTTGTAAACCAATTAGCACTCCCATGGAGGACAGATTGAAGTTGACAAAAGACGGAAGTGGTTCCGAAGTCGATCCTACTTATTTCAAGAGGCTAGTCGGGAGTCTGAGATATTTGACTTCTACTAGGCCAGATCTTGTTTTTAGTGTTGGAATGATAAGCAGATTTATGGAGATTCCTAGACAATCACATTTGCAGGCGGCAAAAAGAATTCTACGATACATTAAAGGTACTATAAATGATGGTGTATTCTATACTGCTTCTAATGTTTTTCAGCTTGTAGGATATACAGACAGTGATTGGGGAGGTGATATTGGAGAAAGAAAGAGTACTTCCGGGTATGTTTTCTCTTTAGGAAATGGAATTTTTTCCTGGTCTTCAAAGAAGCAGCAGGTGGTTGCTTTGTCCAGTGCTGAAGCGGAATATATAGCAGCGGCTTATTGTGCTACTCAAGCAGTTTGGTTGCGTTCGATGCTTGCTGAGTTACAGCATAAGCAGAAGCATTCGACGATGATTTATTGTGATAACAAGTCAGCAATTGCCCTTGCAAAGAATCCAGTCTTCCATGGAAGAAGCAAGCACATTGATATAAAGTACCACTTCATTCGAGATCTGGTGAAATCTGAGGAGATTGTGCTGCAGTATTGCAAGACGGAAGACCAAGTGGCTGACATGTTCACTAAGCCGTTGAAGTCAGATTCCTTCCTCAAACTCAAGAGACTGATCGGCATGGTCAAGATGACCTCGGTCTAAGGGAGGCTGTTGGAAATTGAAAAGACTCTTCGTATCCCAAGCTGTTGGAAATTGAAAAGACTGTTCGTATCCCAAGCTCATCTTGGACTTGGAGTTTTTGGAAATTGTTATCCAGGGAATTATGTTTACTTATTGTTGCTGGTTTCCATATTAGCTTTAATTATTCTGTTACTTTAAGGGTCTATAAATATTATGTAATCCTTCAGTTTACAATGCAATAGAATAACTATTCCAAATTTCCTTCTTTCAACACCTCCTCTTCTTTGTTCATTTTTTCGTTCACTCTGACGCCCCCTTCCCAATTTTTCTAAGCATAACTTTTCCTTATTCTATGCTCAAGGAGGGAGAGAGCAAACATCAAAGCGATCGAGGAAGAGGAAGAAAGCCAGAGGGTGCCGAAGCGAATAAGAGAGAGAGGGGAGGGAGCATCGAAGTGAACATGAAAGGAAGAACTGCCGAAGCGAACGATAAAAGCCGGAAGGGATCCACTGAAGCAAATAGGGGAGGAGGCGCGAAGCTAACGAAAGAGGAAGGGAGAGAGACGAAGGTTTTAAGGATAGATTAAAAAATTAAAATTTAAAGATGTAGAGAGTAATCTTTGCGGTGCAAATAGAACCTCCCCCTTATTCCGCAGACGGTGACGAAGACTGAAGAGAGATTCCGAGCGCGTGGTAAATGGAACGGTTGAGAAGCGTCCATCGACCGTGGGGCTCAGGCCGTTCGGCGATGACGTAACTTAGCGTGGCACGTAGCAAAGCAACGAGCGTTGGACTGGAACAGGATATGCTTCTCTTGGCGGTTAAAACTCCAGATATATCTTGGGTTCCACCTAAATCCACTGAGCCATAGTGAATGCGCTGGGTGATGGCAAATTTATAAATATAAATTTATATAATAAAATTTAAATAAAATACATAAGCCTTCAACGGCAAATTTATAAATATAAATTTATATATTCAATTCAACTCATATAGGCTTTTTTTTTTTTTTTTTAACTACACGAAATTGCCTACATGAATATATTTCTTCACTCTGCTCTATTCAGAATCAAATCAAATTCAAATTATAAATAATTATATATTTTTAATTATTTTTGTTCATATTAATTTAGATTTATCTTTACATCAAATATTTTTATAATGAATTATTAAAAAATTTCTAATTAAAGCATACGTTGTATGTATTTTAATTATCATAATCAATTTTTTCTTATTTATCTTTAATTAAAGCTACTCTTATTATTTTATAAATAAAAATTTATATAATAAAAATTTGAGAAAATAAATTATAACAACGAATTTTGAGTACAAGTTTGAAGGACAAAAGTAAACGTGTGACTGCCTTCTAATCTTTTATTGTGAATTTTTTTATTAGCACTGCACTAAAAAAAAATAGATAGATGAAACTGCAAGATATGCAGATAATGAATCCCATTTAAATTTCATTCTTAATAATATTATCTTAATTTTTTTTTTTATACAAGAGAAACTCTTTATAATAACCATATTTGCAAACATCTTGGTAGAGGATGTTAATAAGCATTAAGTTCCATCAAAGTCTAATTTTTTAAATCACTCATCCAAGACCCACATTAATCATTATGATCATGTTTTTAATTTTAATTATATTTTAATTATTTATATGGTTCTACTATTAATCTACTGATTCGGCCATTGAATCATTGATCAGATCGATGGGATAACTATGGTCTGATCTGATGTGATGACTATAGGATTGTATTTCTTTTATTGAGACAATATTATATACTGCTGCACTATCATCAGAGGGACAAAATGCTTTAGATAAATAGTATTGGCTTCGTATGAAATGCATTAAAGATTGTCCTTACTAATAATAAAGTAAAACTCTGTACACTTACTTTTGAAAACTTAGTTTTATAAGTAGGAGACTGTGGCTAAAGAATTAAAAGTTTATCATATAATGGAGTATAAATCAATTCTTTGATTATTCTTCCACATGGAGATAAGGTGTCGGATCATAGATTCCATGTCACCTAAAAGTCTCAAGAGGGGTTAAAAAAAAATCATCTCATATCATCAAGAAGTTTTTAATTTTCAACAAAATTAAGCATTACATCTACCTGTTACGTGATTTCATTTCCAAAACAAAACTTCTGTAATCAAGGTTGGCCTGCTGTTTCTAATGATTATGTTGATAAACCGCAGCCGTAATCTTATGTAAAGCAGGCCTGTCAGAAGTCCTAATTCAAAAGTGGTAATTATCATCCTTCCCACTTTAGTCTTCTAACATTGTTTATCCATAGCTTTCTTGACTTTATTTCTCCTCTTCCCCCTTTCCCCCACTTTTCATAGTAAACACATCACAACAGTGAATATAACTGGCATCAGCTTTTCCCATGATCCAAGCATATAAATTCCTTGCCATGCTGGCAGTATGGTTAGCTTCAACAGGACAAAAGATTACAGGTTTGGGAGATTCATTTCCAAACAACAACAGCATCACACCATATGTGAAGACAAACATATGATTTTGGACTTCAAATTTTTAGCTTCATAAATTTTGAGCATGACAATATGGATGATGAAGTTGGGCAATATGGTTACCAATTAATCTCATCTAACAGTAAAGCTACATCACATAGTTTGCTACAATATCTTTCTCCTCAATTTAGTAAACATCAAGTGCAGAACCTATGCCGACTTAAAAAGACAAATTCATGTCTGTAATTAATTTGATAACTTCAAAAAAGGGAGTTAATTGATAAGGGTTACGAAATGCCAATTTCCAGAGCTTCTAAGCATGATAATATAGGAATACTGAAGTTGTGGTAAAGTATCAAATTTGTGGTTAATTCTTAGAAACGCCATTTCTAGCCAAAGGCCAAAGAAAAAGTGAATGTTTTGTCTCATAGCAGCAGAAGAACCACCTTTTTATTCTTCAATACTATGATGCTGGAGTCGCTTGAGATGGGACAAAGTTTAATAACATAATATATGTTTGCTAATAGTTTTCAAATAATTCAGGAAATCAAATTCACTCTTCTCAAGTACTTCATGCTTCACTTTATTGTGCCAAATATGATGGTTTCATCTGGAAAACCTTAACTAACCTTTTCCCAATTATTTTTATGAATTTCCATTTATGAATATTCCTATTTAAGACCACTTCATGTTATTCCAAACATCTCCATATGATAAGTAACTTCATCTAATAACAGTATCATTCCTAGAGGATAGTACATCATCATTATACAAACAGAGTGGTGGACAACCTCATCTTGCTTGCATGAAAATGCTTTTGACATCGTAGAGGACTAAACTTTTGCCTTTTTATATACAAAAGAGTAGTTCTCCTTACTGGGAATTCAAAATGAACATCATCTTAACTTCGTATTGAACTTTTAAACTACCATAACCATAACCACTGAGCTTGGCTATTTAGCCACAGCTTTATGAACCTTCATTCAACAAGCATTTTAAGCTGCCTTTCAATGTTATATCAAGGGTTTTTCCATATATTCTCTCATAACTTTCATCCATGTATTTTAAATATTAAAATACCACTCCTTGCTAGTTCCCCTAATAATTTATTAAGCAATGCCCTTCCTAATCAATACTCCACTTTCATTCTTAACTCTTACAACTCTTTTCTTAGTTTTACCAGATATCCATTACAATCATCATTCCATTACATTCAACTTGGACACGTTTATTGCACAGTATTTCAAACTATAAAATACAGGAGACCATAATATTGTTCTACAATGATTTCATTTAAGCTGCTAACATATATATCAATCATATAAAATCCAAATTGCACTTCTCCCCTCAGTCCAACCATCTCTATTCTCCAGTTTTATTACTTATTTGTATATCTCTCCATCATTTTCCAGATATCCTAGGATGATAGTATCTATTATCCATCAATTTTGACCAGAACATCATCATTAATTGTATTTTTACTAAAATCATTTTTTAATACTCTGTTTTTGTATTTTTGATTTTTAAGCCATTATTCACTAAAAGATGTCTTACATAACTAATTAAATTTTTAAGTATAAAAATCAAATTAGTTTATAAGCAAAAGAAAATTTATTTTTCCACAACCAAGAAATTTTTGCATAGTTTAAACGTGCAGCCACAAAAACTAATACCAAATATTTTAAATATGATTTAAGTTGGTATGTATTTTCCATTGAAAGGTAAAGTAGCATAATACATAATTAATTATAAGTTCACCATTCTCAGCAGGATATAAAGGTTTCACAGAAAAGAGTTACACAAATCCCCCTTACAAAGAACCATTCAATAAGCACATTACTCAGAGAGAACAACAGTCGTAAGGGAATTTTTAATGTGTGCTAATTTTCAGTCGGTATTGCAGAATAACTATGGGGATCTTCAATATGTGCAGGAGCAATAGCAGATATCACAACAGAGACTCCCAGAAATAGCACAACAAGAGCTGTAAAATTTACTAGAAAAGCTTCTGAACCATATTTGGAGAGGCCTGAGCTCTCTAGGAAAGTGAGCTTCTCCAGAAAGCCTAATTGTGCACTTGCCAAGGCCAATATGTAGACAAAAAGCCCAAAAAATACATGCCAAGGAAGAGCACCACGTCTGAGAGTTGGGGCAGCACCAGGAAAGAAAAAGGTGACAAACCCAAAAATCCACTGGATAAAAAAAAAAAAAAAAAAAAGCTGAAATGAACCAAATATTGATGCAGCAAAGCTTCATGAATAGAGTGCATTAGGAGAAATGATGATCATATGCATGTGTAGCAAATCATTTAGTGATGTGACCATGCTGCTCCATTCCCCCCCCCCCCCCCCCCCCCCCCCCCCCAAAAAAAAAAAATGGAAAAAAGGTGTAACTGTGCTGCTGATCGCAGATTACCATGATAGCCCCAAAAATACTTGTGTTATTCTATGAGCATCAGGAATTTCTGTCCCTTTTGCTTGTCTTTTTAAAAATATTTCACCTCTTCACCAGTTTATTCAAATTTTCTCTTAAATTCCTTTTTTTTGGAGCTGCAATCTATATTTTCAGGTCTCCCTCATTTATAAAACTTGATAGATTTAATCCAACCTTTTTCTATTTGAACCTTACCAGCCTTCAAAGCAAAAAAGGCCAAAAACATCTAAGACGGTTCCACATAAACCATATTCAAGTTATACAAATTCAGTCTTCTACATGTGAAAAGTTCAAATTCTGTGCAAGTTTTACAACACCCTCCTTGACTTAATAACCAAAACTCCAAACTGCTCTAGCAGTGCCGATACACATGGGTTTCATCAAGAAATGAAAGCAATACTAGTGGTGAGTAGTCATAAAATTTTGTGTAGGCAACATTTATTTACACATGTTGTGATGATAATATAGGAAGAATAAATACATGAAGATCATCAGGGTACCTACCATTTTGTGCTGCTTAATATGTTTCTTGTGAGTCATGTGCTGGGTCTAACCCATAATGTGGCATTAGCCATGAGACAATTAACCAAAAAAAAAGTCAATTCTGATTGGACTAAGATGAGGCAACCAACTATAAAAGGAGGTGGTTTTGGTTTCTTGGTTGAAAGAATATACAAAAACCGAACCAAAAAGAAAATAAAGAGTTCTTCTTTGACTAAGAGATACGACCGAGGGGAGTAAGATTTTTTGGGTTTTCTCTCTAAGGTTTTTTGGTTATCGCAATTATAGAGAATTGTAGTATTCAAAGTGATGAATCTCACAATGGTATTCTGTTTCGTTGAAACACATATATATCGCAGAATTTCTGAATGTTGTGGTGACATTGGATTTAGCTAGAGAGGTATTTTTCTTTTTCTTTTTCTCTAAAATTAGTATTCTAAAGTTTGGGCAAAGCTTGAGGGGTATCGTAGTTGCTCTCTTAATATAGTGAAATTATTTCAGAGTTTGCTATGTGGTTTTTTCTTTCACATTGGAGGATTTCCTATGTAAATTTGGTGTTTATTTGTGTGATTATGGTTTTACATCTGATTTTTTTATTTTTCTATGCATTTGATAATTTCTTATTATCTTAGTTGCATGGTTTGTCCTGAATGGAGCAGAGCGAGGAAGCAAATTTATGTAGTCGACCCCATGTAGTTGGGATAAAGGCTTAGATGAGTTGAGTTGAGTTGTATCTTGGTTGCGTGGTTTGAAATTATTTGATTATTATTGAAACTCCGATTGGTAACCTATGAATTTTAATTTACATATAATTTGGTGTTTGTGGCCCAACATCATGCTGGTATAAGTGTTGCCACTTTGACTGTTATTGGACAGCAACAAGCACAACAATATCTTTTTTGAGAAGTTGCCGCTTCTATTATTACAGTATCTACTACTTGTCTTTCAGTTTTCACACTGCTACTGTATTTATTAACAACAAGATCTCTCTCTCTCTCTCTCTCTCTCTCTCTCTCTAGCTGCATTCGTAAATCCATGCCTATGGAACATGGATATAGATATAAGATAGGCACAATGATGCAATATAACACTAGGATTTTAAGTATTGCTGCTACATGCTAGACATCCTCCAACATGGTAGGTGCGGTGCCATGCCATGCCAAGCCCCATGATGTGCTAGAAAATACTCTTTTTAATTAAAAATATATTAAAAGAATTAGCTAGGTGCCATGCCAACCAATGCTAGGTGTCAACACTGGATTCAAATAGAATGTGGCAACCAGTATGACCAGCACTCAAGATCATGCACAATATAGTTATCCCAATATGAAAATTCTTAATTGAGCTATAACAATAATAAGTGCATATTATATGTATGTATGTATGTGTGTGCACATATATTTTATGTGTGCATGCATGTATGTGTGCGTGCATATATATTCATTCCTCTCCCGTTCTTATAGAAAAATAGGACCAAGACAGAGATGGGACATCAAAACCCAACTACGAAGGAATAGAAGAAGAAAAATAAAAATAAAATAAAGGGATGAAATAAGTAGAATAAGGAAAGAAAGAGAGGAAGAGAAGAAAAAGAAAGAAGAAAAAAAGAAGAAGAAGAAAAAGGAAAGAAAGAAAAAAAAATGAAACAAGGATGAAAAGAAATATAGAAGAAAAAATTGGTAAGGAAAAAAAGGAAAGAAAGAAGAATGGGAAGAAATAAAAGAAATAAAGAACAATTAAAGGAAAGAGAAAGGGTTTAGAATGCTTTATCAGGTCAATCATTGAGACAGTGGGACAGCAAAGCATTCCATTCCATGAAGAAATTGGGACATCCCTTTCGACACATACATATAGTGTAACTCTCTGTCACCATCATATAGTTGTTACCCTATTCAACAACATCAACAACCACAAGCTCTATGACCATATTCCAAATATTCACCATTCAAATCCACAAACCATGTACCATATTCCATACACTAGTATCAACATATCAAATTCTAATATAATAATCTGTAATATTCATCATTAAACATTCATCCAAAAGATGGAATCAGCACATCTCCATGTCACCCCAAAATATATCCAATAAGCATGTACATGTAACTGGAGTTTTGTTTCTTAAATTAAGAAAATAAAATGCATACGATAAGTATCTAATTTATATCCTAGACATATCAAACACCATGCTACTATTTGATACATACCATGCATGCAGATTTTAGCATCCATGTATCCTAGATTCATGTGCTAATGGTGCAGGTGTTCATGTCTTAGAAATGAACCACACACATTCTCATCTAGATTCAATACAAAATGTGTAACAATTTAAACTAGTTTGTCATAGCATTATGATGTAGATTGCTGTAATTTACCTGGATGCCATATAAGCAGATTGTACCAAGCCCAACCCAGGAATGCAAGCTGTACAAATTATCAATTCCACTTTCATTATGAAACTTGAATGCAAAATAGATTCCCACAGCTCCAAGTACAAGAGCAATTGCATGGAGGACCAGATGGACCACTTTACGTACTTCATGATTCCCAGGAAAAGCTTTATAACTCATTATAGCTGCAAATAAGTTGGAAGGAAAGTGATATACTAACTGTAAAATATGTCTAAAATGAACTACAAGACTGTTGATTAATATCTTTTAGCTTGCTTACCTTCACTCCCCATGATAATGAAGCCAATTGTCATAAGGACTGGATGAACCTGCAAAAATAAAAATATTACAAAATCCAATGATGAATCTTTACACCATAAAAAAATCATTCCATATTTCCTAATTTCATCTGGTCTATTACTGCTGACAACTAAAACAGCATCTACAGTTCTATATAGGACAAAAGAAACCAACTTATATCAACATCATAAAACTACGGACTATATGAGAAGATGATAATTGTAGTTGGAATGAAGTTCTGTGAAGCAATCTAGATTATAGCTCAAAATAGGGACAGTAGGTGAAGGACGAAATGATTAAACTTCATGCCAAAGAAAAATTATGTCAACTCAGCAACTAGAGCATAAGCAATCACAATAATGAACGCCATCAAATATAAATTTTTGCAAATTCAAATTTAATTAGATTAGTCGCAGTCCTCACCATAGCAGTTATGCTGTCTGTTAACACACTTGAGTGTCAAATAACATATAAATAGAATGCTTACCGTTTTGTCTTCACCTTCCAATAAAAAACGTCCTGATGAGAATGGTTGCCAACCACTAAACTTGCCATTGAGATCAAAGCAAGGCAATTCACATTCAAAATTCATTCATTGACTTGAAACTCCAGCCTAATGCGAGGCCAGTAAAGATGGATTGTCCTCGTTATGACAGACCATCAGTCAGATCCAACCAAATAAAAAGCATGGGCCATGTACTATGATCAACATTCCTTAGATACCAAACCTATTTAAAACTACATTTTAAGGTGAAAACCAAAGGTTCTTTGAGCAGCAGACTTTATTTAAAAGAGCTGTTTGAGCTGAAAAACAGAGCGAAAATGGTGTTTAGAAAGAAATTGTTGGGCCTGGTGTGGTGCTATCAAGGACCAGGAGGGCTAACTTGTATTGGGCTGGGTTTAAGTCCAAGAGTTGAGATTAAATCAAGTCACAGGTGCACACGGGCTTGGGAATTTAGTTTAATCTCATTGGGTTAGTCCATGGAAGTTTTTGTTGAGTCCGGCCTGGTCCATCTCGTGGATGTATTTAAACTCTAGTTGCTAGGGTTTGGATGGAATAGAAAACAGATTCTTTTCTTCCAGAAATCCTTTCTCATCATAGGGCGGTAGCCCTATCTTCTCTCGTCTCCTCTCTCCTCTCTCTCTCCTTCTTCGTGCGTTCTCTTGGAACGGTGGCGCCAGGTTACGTGCCTAGACGTGAAGACGTGAGCGGAAGAAAGGCTTTTCTGGGAATTAATTCCGTCTTTGGGAATTAATTCCGAAGAAGCCGTTTCTTTTTGGGAATTAATTTCGTCTTGGAAGCAGAAGCGGGCGGTGATTTCATGCAACGGACGGAAGGTCCACACGGGTGGAGGAGAAGTCCGTGAGAAGACGTGGATGCTGTCTCTCCAAGAGAACGCACGAACGCACGGAAGGTATCTCACGAAAGCCTACGCATGGATGAGGAGGAAAAAAAGAACGCAGGGGTTAAATCCAACAAAGAAGGATTAGGATTTAATAAAAATCCTACAAGAATAAAAGGGGTTGTGGGGTTTTGAACCAAAGACCAAAGGGTTCAAGAGTAAACGCTTTACCGTACACAATCTTGAATTTTGGATCAAAAGACTACACACCTAATTGTTGACAACGGGTGAAAGCCCAGGTTTCTTCTCCAGCGAGATTGTTCCCACTGCTGTTCATCAAGGATTAAACCCCAACAAGTGGTATCAGAGCCTGGTTCAGCAAGGTTCAGAAACAAGAAGCTGTTTGGAGATCTTATAGCCTGGTTCAGGAACGAGCCTGGTTGATTCAGAAACAAGAAGTTGTTTGGAGATCTTAAAGCCTGCCTGGTTCAGAAACAAAATAAGTTTTTGGAGATCTTCAAAGGGTTGAAACAATTTCAACAAGGTCCATCAAGGTACTTCTTAATTTTTAAAAATTATTTTGTACTATTTTTTTAGTTGAGATCGAGCCATCGGTAGTAGCATAAAAATAGATTTTGAAAAGTTTGATGGGAAGAAAAGTTTCTCCATGTGGAAAGTCCGGGTAGAGGATCTTTTTGTGCAACTGGGTTTAGATCTGGCTTTGGAGGAAAGACTAGATGGGATGACAGATAAGCAGTGGATGTTGTTGGAGAAGAAGGCATGTTCAATGATCAGGGGATGTCTGGCGGATTCAGTCCTTTATTCAGTGCTAGAGGAGAAGGCCCGAAGGGACTCTGGTTGAAGTTGCAAGCCCTCTATATGGGGAAGAATATGTGCAATAAGTTGATGTTGAAGAAGCGCCTCTACAGCCTTTGGATGTTAGAAGGTGGAGATGTACTGGGCCATATCCAGGTGTTCGATCAGGTGAGCAATGAATTGTTGAATGTCGGGATTAAGATGGAAGAGGAAGATAAGACACTTTTGCTATTATGTTCGCTGCCCATATCACATACTCATTGGTCACGATGCTGCTCTACGGGAAGGAGATATTATTCTATGAAGATATTATCTCGGTGCTTCGGACAAATGAGCAGAGGGAGAGGATGACCAAAGAAGATGTTCCCCAGGAGGGTCTATCAGTTGGAAAAAGGTCAGGCAGAGGCAGGGACAAGAGCAGGCCTAGGGGACGGTTACAGTTAGAAAGGCTAAGTGCTACAAGTATGGTGAGGCAGGACATTTTAAAAGGGATTGTCCTAAGTTGAAAAAGGAAAAAAAGGAAGGATCTGAATCTGTGAGCACAATTGTAGGCCAGGAGGTGGAGGATGATCTCTTGGTGGTATCAGATGATCACAGTCACAGTACAGAGATGTGGACCTTGGATTCAGCCTGTTCTCATCATTACACTCCCAACCGGTCATGGTTCAGTACTTACACAGAGGTTGATGAGGGGTGTGTGACTCTTGGAGATGATCACCCTTGCAAGGTGGAAGGGATTGGCACAATGAGGGTGAGAATGTTTGATGGCATGGTGCGCACTCTTACCAGCGTGAAGCATATCCCAGAACTCAAGAAAAATTAGTGTCACTGGGGTACCTGGAGCAGACTGGATACAGCTTCAGCAGTCATGCCAGGAGTGGAGTTCTGAACATCTCCAATGGAGCTATGGTGGTGATGAGAGGAAGAAGCTGGAGAACAACCTATACAGGTTGGAGGGCTCTGTGGTGACAGAAAATCTGAGATAGCAGCTGTGGAACAGGATCCTCGATGTGTACAGGATGTGGCATTACCGCTAGGCCACATGGGAGACAGGGGATGAAAGAACTGAGTAAGAGAGGACTACTTCCAGACCTGAGTGATGGAGTCATGGAGATTTGTGAGCCATGTCAGATGGGGAAGCAGAGGAGTGTGCAGTCTTGGTCAGCACAGTTAGGAGTGCAGAACCCCTGGAGTTAGTACATATGGATGTTTGGGACCAGCCCCGGTTTCTGTAAGGAATGGGGCCAGATACTTCTTTATCTTGATAGATGATTTCTCAGGAAAGCAGTGGATCTACTTCATGAAGGAGAAATAAGAGATCTTCACCAAGTTTAGAATCTGAAAGGTTGTGGTGGAGAAGGGTAGTGTGAAGTGAGTACACCAGCAGGGAGTGAGATTTTGTGAGAGTGGGGCATCAAAAGGAACTTCTCGGTAATGAAACTTCTCAACAGGAAGGGATGGCTGAGAGAATGAACAGAACACTATTGAAAAAAGCAAGGTGCTTGAGGCTACAGGCAGGGCTTCCAAAGATGTTCTGGGTTGACGCAGTAGGTGTAGCCAGTTATTTGGTCAATCGGTCACGCACACCAGGTTGAATGGAGGCATTCCAGAGAGATATGGTCCGAGGGAAGATAAGCCTGAACCATCTGAGGGTGTTTGGATGCACGGCATATGTACATGTTGGTGCTGGGGAGCGGAGTAAGTTGGACGCCAGGTCTAAGAAGATGGTGTTCCTGGGCTACCCGCATGGAATCAAGGGGTATCGGCTATGGGACCCCTTAGAGAAGAAGGTTGTCATCAGCAGGGATGTGACCTTCGATGAGAGCTCGATCCTTCGGAGCAGAGATGGTACAGATGCATAGCAGCAGGGACTACAAAGGTGGAATACGGTAACACTAGTCAGATGACCTCCTACACAGTCGTACCATTTGCTAGTGGACCAGGAGGATTTGAGATTCAGGTGGATAGGACTGACAGAGGGGTCAAAAGCTAGGAAGTTCAGCAGGATGCAGCTGAGCAGAGGACTCAAGAGGATGCAGCTGGGCAGGGAACTGATACTGGGATCGCACTGCATAGGCCCAAGAGAAACGTGCGACTATCAGTTCGATACGGCTTCGAGGATTCGGTGTCATTTGCTCTGGTGACATTGAATGAAGACCCTTACACCTATGAGGAGGCTGTGGAGAGCCAAGTCAGCTAGGATAGAGATAGGTGGGTCCAGGCTATGGCAGAAGATGCAGGCTATGGCAGAGGAGATGCAGTCTCTCTACAGGACTGGCACGTGGCAGGTGGTCCAGCTGCCACAAGCAAAGAAACCCATTGATTGCAAATGGGTTATCATCGCAAGAAAGGGCTTTCAGAGCAAGGAGGTATCAGGTACAAGGCAGGACTAGTGGCCAGAGAATACTTTTAGAAGGAAGGCTTCGACTACAGAGAGCATATGGAAGAAGGTGGAGTGGAGCTGGTGAAGGTACATACCAAGAAGAACTCAGCAATACATTGACCAAGGTTTTTCACGGGACAGCTTTCATAGGGATTGCAGCTGATGGATACGGCGGACGTGCTGAGGCCTTGAAAGCCCAAGGTGGAGATTGTTGGGTCTGGTGTGGTGCTATCAAGGCCCAGGAGGGCTAACTTGTATTGGGCTGAGTTTAAGTCCAAGGGTTGAGATTAAATCAAGTCACGGTGTACACGGGCTTGGGGATTAGTTTAATCTCATTAGGTTAGTCCAAGTTTTTGTTGAGTCTGGGCCTGGCCTACCTCGTGAATGTATTTAAACTCTAGTTGCTAGGGTTTGGATGGAATAGAGAACATATTCTTTCTTTTAGAAATTCTTTCTCATCACAAGGCGGCAGCCCTATCCTCTCTCGTCTCCTCTCTCAGCCCTTCTCTCGTCTCCTCTCTCAGCCCTATCTTCTCTCGTCTCCTCTCTTCCCCTTCTTCTGCGTTCTCTTGGAACGGTGGCAGCCAGGTTACGTGCCTAGGACGTGAAGACGTGAGCGAAAGAAAGGATTCTCAATAGAAAAAAGCTGTCGTTTCTTTGGGAATTAATTCCGAAAGAAACCGTTTCTTTTTGGGAATTAATTTCGTCTTGGAAGAAGAAGTGGACGGTGATTTCACGCAAGGATGTAAGGCAGTGATTTCACGCAAGGATGCAAGGTCCACGCGTGGAGGAGGAGAAGCCCGTGAGAAAAAAGAACGCATTGAAGTAGGGTTGAAGTAGGGGTTAAATCCAGCAAGGAAGGATTAGGATTTAATAAAAATCCTGCAAGAATAAAAGGGGGGGTTTTGAACCAAAGACCAAAGGGTTATCGCTGCACCAATCTTGAATTTTGGATCAAAAGACTGCACACCTAATTATTGATAACGGATGAAAGCTCAGGTTTCTTCTTCAATGAGGTTGTTCCCCATGCTGTTCATCAAGGCTTAAATCCCAACAGAAATTTCATACTATCTTATTCATCAATGTATATGTAAAAAATTTTAGTCCTCTAAGAAATGAAAATCTATACAACTGGTCTTGAGATTTAGCCATTCAAAGGAACTGGAGCTAAAGAAGCTCTCATATCTGAAAATATCCACAAGAGATGCAGATCCAAGAGGCAAAGCTGGTAACAATTTTTGTTTGTCGGACCAAGAGGCGAATCTTATGTTCATAAAAGATTTGTCCAAAATCATGATTTAATATATGTTCTAAGTTACAAACAACAAATTAAAAAAATCCAGTTAAAAAAATTGCAATTGAAACGTAAGAGCATAAAAATCCAGGAAATTCACAAAGATGAGTGGGCATCAACCAGCTCCAATCCAGAAATAAAAACCCAAAAAAAAAAAAACAAACAAACACCACAACACAACTTCCAATAGAAATAGGCCTCCGCGACAAGCAACCCAGATTCCGTCTTCTTTTTCTCATAAAACAAATAAAAGAAACGATCGCACTACATGAAACACCCAATCAAAACTCCACACACGTAACACCACCATGTTAAAATAAATTAAACACGAATCTCGTCGCACTCCAACCAAAGACCAGCTTAATGCATCGCATAAAATCCCCCTCATAAAATCCCAAAGATCAAAATAAAACGCACCAAACAAGGAAACAACACCAAAAAAACAAAGAAACCAACGATAGCGTACATTAAAGATGAGATTTTTGTTGGTAGACTCGAAGGCGAGCCCTCCCCGGAAATGGATGTTCCACACCAGCACCAGCACCGCCGCCGCCGCGGCCAGCACGTGCGACGAGAACGTGAACGGCAACGCCCTCACCCGAGTCCCGCCATCTCTTCTCCCTTCCGCTCCTCCGCCTTCGCGCACAGCACGAGATCGCCGTCCGAGACCCCGGCCTTTGCACGCGGGGTATTTTATAATCGAGGAACCGGATGCCGCGAGATCTGGGTCGTCCGATGTCCATCAATTTAGGAGGAGCGCATCAGATTCCGCACTCGTGGGTGGGCCCACATTCAGCTCTTTTGTTCCAGCACGTGCGAGTGCCGGACTGTGATGAGGAGAGGTCCACCGGTTGAACGGCGAGCAATGAGCGCTACTAATTGGAAGGGTCGAGAATGGTCCATCATTATTCACTGGTGGGCTTCGGCGATGACGTAATGGCGGGCGGTAGGTAGCGAAGCAACGATCGATAGACTCGAGATCCGCTACAGTTGACGGTTTAGGCTCTGCATATCTGACACGTGTCGTCAGCTTCCTTAACAGTTATCCGGAATGAAGCCTATGAGCGGGGCGGAAAAAGAGACCCAACGGTTGGACCGATCCATGTTTCTAAGAAATGTCTTTTTGTACAGCCTCTGTTGCACAAAGGATGCACACTGAAAACACGTATTGGTCATACATTCATGCTATTATGAACATACGATAAATATGCATATTCGATGCGAGCTTTTATGCATCAAAAAGATGATGCATAAAAACTTTTTCCTACTCTAAAAAGTTTTGAATTTGATTTAAATAGGCTGAAATCATAAACAAATCAATCCGTCTATATTTATATATATTATATTAAATAAATTGAGTTTGAGTTTAATATTTTGTTTAAGTATATTATCGTCAAATCACGTTCTCGAACGCCGAGTAATGAAAAAGATCGAAAGGATCAATGGCTGGAGAATCTTTCAATGCCTCCTCATCGACAAGATTATTGCAAGAAAGTCTCCGAGGACCGGGTAGTGAAGACCCTCTGACGCTAAGTAAGCAACTTGGGAAACATTGAAGAAGAAAGAGCTAAAAGAATTAGTTTAAAAAACTTAGAGTTCCAGAGATCCCCTCTCGTCTCTCGTTATGAGCAAAGGTTCTTATACCTATCCGAAGGTCCCGTTTACTCTCTTATGGAAGGTTGTTGATTCCGAGACTATTGTCTGGTAGTGGACAGATGGCAAGGCTGATAAGGATAGATTGTAACAACCACTGAGCACGTCAGAGGTGGCCCACCCTGCCAATCCTCTACCAGACACGGTGCCACAAGTGGTAGGTGGGCCCAGTTATGTCAGGCGTGCACCGTAATGGATAGTGGTCACACGGTTGCAGGTAGTTAGTGGGCCACGTGGCAATTACAGGTGGTTAGTGGGCCATGTGGCGATTGCAATCCGAGGTCGAGGGGACACTGGAGTCCGAAGCCGAGGGGACCCTGGAGCCTAAGGCCAAGGGGGACCTGGAGTCCGAGGCCAAGAGGGACCTGGAGTCCAAGGCCGAGGAAACCTGGAGTCCAAAGTCGAGGGGACTCTGGAGTCCGAGACCGAGGTGGACTTGGAGTCCGAAGCCGAGAGGGACCTGGAGTCCGAGGCCGAGAGAGACATGGAGTCCGAGGCCGAGAGAGACATGGAGTCCGAGGCCGAGGAGACCTGAAATCTAAGGCCGAGGGAGACCTGGAGTACGAGGTCGAGGTTCCGTTTGTAACATCCTGAAAATCTTATAATTTATTGAAAATATTAATGACATTTTTATTTGAAATAAAAATCAGGGAGTTTCAGTGAAGTATGGGTGTGTTGGCCTTTTGATAAATGTAAAGAGAAGAAATTTTGGAGTAAATGAGTATATTTTTGAGTGTTAATGAGTTTGATTTAAGAAATTGAGAGATTTAAGTTTTAATGGGCTTAAATCACAAGAAAAATCAAGTTTAGTTTGAGTTTTATCCTTAAGCGATGTTTTTAGTAATTAGAGTTGACTCTAATTGGAGTGGAGTCGATTTTGGCATGGTTTTAAACTTTCAGTATGCTTTAGAGTCGACACCTGCATAGGGGTATCGATACCTGCAGAGAAAATAGAAGGTTAACATTTCTGCTGCAATATTAGAGCCGACACCAATTTTCTGGAGTCGACACCTATTTTTGCTGGAGCCGACACTAAATCTGTTGGAGCCGACTCTAAGACGACAGATTTTCTGGGTTAAAATTTGGAAATTTCATATTTATTCCGTTTTAAGTCCGATTTGAGTGCCGTTTAAACCGTTGGATTTCTAAAATTGAGCTCTTCAAGTTGGTATAGTATTTTCTTAGAAATGTTGCATAAAAGGATTGATTTAAATAAAAATGATAATCTGGGCTATAAATCGATTAAAAAAATGCTATGTTAGGGGCAAAATTGGAAAAGGCTCTGATGTTAATTGCTAATTTTGTTAAGGGCAATTTGGAAAAGAAAATCTAAGGGCAAAATATTATGGTTATAAGTGAGCCACGTGTTTTCCAAAAAGCATGCGTTAAGAGTGTTTGAGGGCAAAAATGGGAATTTGGCATGCCTTAACCCTTAAGTTTCCCATGACTTGGTCCCCAAGTCATTAGAGGAAAAGGGAAAAACGTGGGTTCAGCCAAAGAAAAGAAAGAAAGAAAGAGAGAAAGAAAGAAAGAGAGAGGAAGAAAAAGAAGGAGAAAGAAAGAAGAAGGGAAAGGAAAGCTTGGGTTTGTGATTGACTCCAGGGAAGCTATAGCTTCCCTAAATCTTGCATGACTTTAGATTTTCTTATGATTCTTATATTTTGAGGCAATAGTGGAAGTAATTTAAGTAGAGAAAGAATGGAAGAAAATAATGAGATATTAGAGGATAGATCATGTATGCATGCATGGTTTCTTGGGAAAATCTCGTGTGGAGGTGATCCTAATAGCTATCGTATATGTATGTTGACGTAGGTCAAGAGGATTATTTCAGGGAGCCGGAATACTGGAGTTGAGTACCAGTTGAGGAGTAACCTGCTAAGGTGAGTGGGTTTCTCATCTAGCAACGAAAAGTTAATTTGAGCTACTATAATGAGACTAATACCTAGTTGTGGTATGTTATGTTTAGTAGAGTATTATGTATGTTTTAAATCCGAGAAATGAGAACCTAGTATATGATATTTTGATACATGAGTTTTGAGCATGAGTTCTAAGCATAAAGAAATAAGTATGAGTTTTGAGCATGAGTTTTAAGCATAAAGAAATAAGCATGAGTTTTGATCATGAGTTTGAGCATAAAGACATAAGCATGAGTTTCGATAAGGGGATTGTTAATGTATACATGACATAATTGCATGATAAAGCTTTACAAATAATGTATGTATCATACTGAGCATCAGGCAGCTATGGGGCTGATCACCCTTTAGACTGTACTGTAGCATGAGCATTGCACACTACTATTGAGCCGTCACCTTCTTGCGAATAGATCGTACGATGAACCCCAGAATTAGGGGTGAGTGCACGCTTGACCAGGCTAGTGGGGCAGATTGTGAGCAGCCCATGGGGGCATAAATTATAGCTCAGTAGAGCTAGTTACTATATATAGCCCACGGGGATAGAGAGAAAATCCGAGGTTTCAGGGTTAAGGAACAAAGCACTTTGTCGGATGAACCGCACGGGTAAGGGGTGCTATTTGTGCGGGGATCCTATTGCTAGTCACGCACCCAATGAGAGTTGTTGTCCCATATAGCAACCCAAGAGGGGGGGGGTTGAATTGGGTTTTTAAAAAAATTTTAACACTTTTGAAGTAAAACCCCAACTTAAAATAAATCACAGATATGCAATAGTTAAGACAGAATATGCAAGGTGAAGATGAAGAGGAAGAGACAAAGAGACAAGCACGGTAAACACTGAAATTTTATAGTGGTTCGGTGTACCTACACCTATGTCCACTCCCAAGTACCTCTTGGGTCCACACTATAATCAACCTTGATTACAGCAGAGTTGTTTTACAAGATCACAACTCAAACTTGTTGTTTTCCGAGGTGCACAACGAACCCAGCTGGTTTCCAAGGTTCACCAGCACAAAACCTTACACACAAACAACTGCTTGCACAAGGCAAACTGCCTCAACTGATTCAATCACTTGATTGACTCAGTTCACAAGAAGAATAAAAATGTTTGATACAATAACTGCTCCTTAAATGAGCAAATAAGACAAGTTAACTAATCAAACAAAGAGATAGAAATAAAAGCCTGATTTGCAGATTTCTATGGCTTGATTCTTCTCCTCTTTCTTGCTTTTGAATGGATCTTCCTTGAGTATTCTCTTAAAGCTCGGAAGAATAGTTGAAGAACAGAAACTAGGGCTAGTTTGTTTGCTTCTTCAAACTTGAAAATCTACTCAAAATGAAAGTGTGAAGATTAGGGATTTCTCTCTTTTCTCTCAGGGAATCAATACAATCTTTCCTTTGATTTTTCCCTCTGATTTTCTCTCGGATTTTTCTCTTCTTTTTCTTCTCTATTTTCTTGTTTTTCTCTCCTTTTAAATAGTCATATTCATCATCCTTTTATAGATCCTTCCAATACTAAGAATAGATGAAAACTATCCATTAGAATCAAAGTGGAAGAAAAGTTAGGAACAAATAAGGTAATAGCCGTTGAGATTTAAAGTAAAAAGTAGGTTTAGAGACGTTCTGACACATCTGAAAGTCGGTTTTGACAATCTGGAGTCGGCTCTGACTTTCCTGGGGTCGACTCTAACTTGAAATCCCCAAACAGTCCAATTTGGAGTCTGCTCTAACTTTTTGAGTCAACACATTTTGCTTCTGGAGTCGACTCTAACTTTTATGGGGTCGACTCTAATTTGAGACCCGAAAAACCATCTTTCTATTTTTCTGTTGGAGTCGACTCTACAGGTTCCAGGTGTCGACTCTAGTCCGTGCCGTTTTCCGGAGTCAACTCTGTAATTCTAGGTGTCGACTCTAATGTCTACAATTTTACCTTGACATTAGAATTGAACTCCGAACTTGATTTCTCTCGAGATTTTGATCATTTAAACAAGTTATAAACTGAAACATTTAATCAAAATCATTAGTAATTTCATGAGTTATACTCAAATAGTTTTGTTTATCATCAAAATTAATAATTGGGTCAACAATCTCCCCCTTTTTGATGATGATAAAAACTTTGAGTATATGCATTAGAATTCATAAACATTGTAAACCTTATCAAGATTTTAAATTTGTTCAATTTAAGATATAAGCCACAGTTTCAAAGTAAGCAAAATTGAAACATAAACTATATATATATATATATATATATATATATATATATATATATATATATATATATATATAATTACGCTCTCCCCCAGCATAATGTAACTCCCCTTTCTCTATGCATATTTCTTTTAGATTGAATGTATTCTCATTCTCTCTCTCCATGATACCATTTTTTCTTTCTCTTATGCATATACAATACTTCTTTTCTCCCCCTTTTTTGTTATCAACAAAAAGGTGAAAAACAATTGTATAACGAATTTTAAGGTGATATTCAGATTCAGAATAATTGAAGAGAAGAGTAAATATTCTAAGATTTTCATTCATTGCAACCATCATTGTATCAAACATTCAAACATTTTTTTCATTACATTAAAACATTTCATTACATCAATTACCAAGATATAAAAGAGTAAACATCCTAAGTACAAGCTATCAACATAATATAAAAGCTAAGTTTGATTGGACATGAACATAAAAGCTGATTGGGATTTGACTTGAGTTGGCTTGGATAGATATCAAAATAGAAAGTAGAAGGTCAATCAAGTATATTTGTAGACAATTCTCTTCAGATGACCTATTAACTCCATAATTTCATCTTTCTGTGATCTCTTGAAGCCTTCAAGACAATCCTCAATCTGTGTAATAGCAAAATCTATATCTCTTCTTAATTGTCCAGTAGCATCAATATAAGCTCTAGATCCATCTGCGATCCCTTCCAGCCTTTCAAAAATCCTGTGAAGCTCAGATGATAGGGTATCCACAGATCTATCCAATGTAGATGCAATCATGTCAAGTTTAGTAGAGAGCTGTCTCATCTCATTTCTCATCTCTGAATTATGCTCAGTCAATAAGGCCCTGAGCTGATCAAGCTGCCTCTCTGAAAAACCTAATGACTCAGCCAACAAATCTGACGCCACCTAAGGGGGTGAAGAAGTGCTCGGTCCAGCACCAGATGGTCCCGCAACTGATGGTCCAGTAGTAGACGGTCCAGGACATCCTCATCTCTGGCCTCCTCAGTTCTGGCTTCTTGTCCTTTCCTTTGCCACTGGCCATTTACTTTCCTGAATCCCATTCTATGAATAGTAGAGATGTATAGTAGTCAGTATATCTGAGATTCCTTTGCAGTTCATTCTCCATTATCTTCACTCATGGCTTCTGAATACTAGTGTAAGAACTATACCATATGGCAGTGTAGATCTTTTCTTTGTAGCTGCCTCTGCCATATAACCAATCATCATTCCGGCCAAATTTACTGGTTGATCAGTGATGATACAGTCCATTATAAGAATGTCTCGCTCTGAGACATACTCAAATCTTCTAATCTTAGGAAATAGGATTCTCCAAAATGTTATGAAGTAATCGAAGTTCCAGGTTGAGTTGATTTGCCATTACCTCCTCAAATTCAAAACTTCTCTTCCAAGCATCCTTGACAGGGCTCCACCTCTGTCATCATGCTGACAGCTGTCAAACCAACAGTGGGCATCTCCAAAAGATTTCCTAGCGACTCTGTAGTGATTACCACTTTGGTTCCACAAAAACTCACGAGACCTCCTTCCCCTCTACATAAATCACTGTAGAATTCCTTCACGAGGGCATGGTAGGTCGGAACATCTAGTGAGCAAATCTTTTCCCAACCCATCTCTTTTATTTGTCTCCCTATTGAAAAACCTTCGATTCAAATAGGTTAAAATCTACCTTCCTTCCTGTAGTGATAACCTTTCCAGCCAACAAGTTGACGCGGGAGGATGATGGAGAAGCTTCCGGAGTGGAAGAAGAGGAAGACGAAGAACTGGAAGAAGATTCCCTCTCGGTTCTTCGAATGGAACGTTTCCCGGTGGGAACAGCCGCGCCAAACACGGATCCTCACCTTTTGGGAGCCATTGGAGGTCAATGGAAGTTGGAATCAAGGATTTTGAAGAGTTTGGAAAAGTTTCGAAAGTTTTGGAGAGGGATTTGAAGGGGATTGAAAAAGTATAGGGTCGTTTGAGGTGTCGACTCTGCCCTAATAAAGTGACGATTTTTCACTTAGAGTCGACTCCGCAAAGTGAGGTGTCAGCTCTGAACAAAAAATTAGTCGGTGCTTGAATTAGAGTCGGCTCTGCAGAAGCCGGAGTCGGCTCTAATGAGCAGACAGAAAACTCTAAAGAAAAGGTGTCGACTCCAAAATTGAAGGTGTCGACTCCACAATAGTTTCAAAAAAATAAATTTCAAGGATCTGAAACTAATCAAATTGATCATCAAAATCTAGATAAATTCTCCTTAATAATTGGGGAATCAATGAATCAAACTTCTAGATAAATTTCCTTATAAGGTGTAGAAGATTTTCAAGAAATCTACCGAAATTTAGATAGTTGACATTGAGAGTTTCAGAAAATCAATCAAAAGGATCACAAACTCCTAATTCTCCTCTAAGATAACAAAATCTCTCCTTACTCAAAGGTTTGGTAAAAATATCAGCCAATTGATCATTAGTGTTCACATAATCAAGACAAATATCATTATTAGCTACATGTTCTCTAATAAAGTGATGTCTAATTTCTATGTGTTTAGTTCTTGAATGTTGAATTGGATTCTTAGTTAGATTGATTGCACTAGTATTATCACATCTAATAGGAATTTTATCAAGTGTGATGCCATAATCTTCAAGTTGTCGCTTAATTCAAAGGATTTGAGCACAGCAGCTTCCAGCCGCAACATACTCTGCCTCAGCAGTGGATAGTGCAACCGAATTTTGCTTCTTGCTAAACCAAGAGATTAAGTTACCTCCTAAAAATTGGCATGCACCACTTGTACTTTTTCTATCTAATTTACATCCAGCATAATCAGAGTCAGAATAAGCAATCAAATTAAGTGTTGAGTCTCTAGAATACCATATTCCTACATTTTTAGTTCCATTTAGATATCTAAAGATTCTTTTAACAGCAATAAAATGTGATTCTTTAGGTTCAGATTGATATCTTGCACATAAACAAACAGCAAACATGATATCAGGTCTACTTGCAGTTAAGTAAAGTAGAGATCCGATCATACCTCGATAATATTTTTGATCTATTTTCTTACCATCTTCATCTTTGTCCAACTTGCATGAAGGGCTCATCGGCGTGTCAAGAGGTTTAGCAGATTCCATATCAAAATTCTTAAGTATTTCCTTGTGTACTTAGCTTGGTTAATGAAGATTCCAGCTTTTTCTTGTCTAATTTGAAGTCCAAGGAAGAAGTTAAGTTCTCCCATCATGCTCATCTCGAATTCTCCCTGCATTAACTTAGCGAATTCTTGTCAAAGACGATTGTTAGTAGCACCAAAGACAATATCATCAACGTAAATCTGTACAACCAATAAATCCATTTCTTTTCTTTTTAAAAACAAGGTTTTGTCAACATTTCCTCTTGTAAATTCATTTTCAATCAAAAATTTACTTAATCTATCATACCAAGCTCTAGGTGCTTGTTTTAAACCATAAAGTACTTTATGTAATTTAAAACATGGTTTGGAAATTCATGATCTTCAAAACCAGGAGGTTGTTCAACATAAACTTCCTCATTTATAAAACCATTTAAAAATACACTTTTAACATCCATTTGAAATAAGTTGAAATTCATATGATATGCAAATGCAAGCAATAGTCTAATAGCTTCTAATCTAGCTACAGGAGCAAAAGTTTCATCAAAATCTATTCCTTCTTCCTGATTATATCCTTTTACAACTAGCCTAGCTTTATTCCTAATGACTGTACCATTTTCGTTTAATTTATTTCTAAAAACCCATTTAGTTCTATTATAGGGTGTCTTTAGGTCTGTCTACCAGGGTCCACACCTTATTCCTAGTGAATTGGTTTAACTCTTCTTGCATAGCTAACATCCAATTGCTATCTTTTTTAGCTTCTTCTATGGTTTCAGGTTCTATTTGAGATACAAACGCAAGATGATTATTAATATTTCTCATGGATGATCTAGTTCTTACTCCTTTAGATGGATCACCTATGATCAAATCCCTTGGATGATCATGAGCATATCTCCAATCTCTAGGCAGATCTATATCATTATGAGCAGTATCAATAACATCAGCCAAAGGTAAATCCTCTTCTTTAGTTTCTTGATCATGATCTAAAGATACATCCAATTTTTCAATACCTCTTTCAAGTAAACTTATATCTTCCTCATCATCAATCTTTCCCGAACTTGATGCTAAAGATTCATCAAAGACTACATGAATCGATTCTTCTACAACTAGACTCTTCTTATTGAATACTCTATAAGCTTTACTAGAGGTTGAATATCCTAAGAAAATGCCTTCATCAGATTTAGTGTCAAACTTTCCAAGATTATTTTTACCATTATTATGGATGAAGCATCTACAACCAAATGCATGAAAGTAGCCTAAGTTGGGTTTCCTATCATGCCATAGTTCATAGGGTGTTTTCTTAAGGATAGGTCTAATTAGGGCTCTATTTAGGATGTAACATGCTGTGTTAATGGCTTCCGCCCAAAAGTATTTAGGGAGTTTGCTTTCACATAGTATGGTACAGGCCATGTCTTCTAGAGTCCTATTTTTCCTCTCTACAACTCCATTTTACTGAGGTGTTCTAGGTGCAGAAAAATTATGATATATGCCTTTTTCAAAACAGAATTTTTCAAATAAGTGATTTTCAAATTCAGTTCCGTGATCACTTCTTAGAGACACTATGGTAGTATTTTTCTCATTTGACTTTCTTGAAAAATTTCAGGAATATTGAGAAAGTCTCATCTTTATGAGCCAAAAATATTACCCAAGTGAATCTAGAGTAATCATCTACTATTACAAGACCATACTTCTTTCCTCCTAGACTAGTGGTTCTAGTAGGTCCAAAGAGGTCCATGTGCAGTAGCTCTAGGGGCCTAGTAGTTGAAACAACATTCTTAGATTTGAAAGAACTTCTTGTTTGTTTACCAAATTGACATGCATCACAGATTCGATTATTTTCAAAGTCTAAGATAGGAATACCTTTAACTAAATTCATTTTCAGCAATTTTGAAATTAAGTGTTTGCTAGCATGACCTAGTCTACGATGCCATAGCCATCCAATCTCATTCATTTTAGCATTATCAGCAACTAAGCAATGATTACTTGAGGATAGGTTATTCAAATCAATTAAGTATACATTGCCATAACGTTTTCCAACAAGAATAATGTTACTATCAATGGGATTAGTGACCGTGAAAATAGAAGCTTCAAAAGAGACTTTGAAACCTTTATCATACAGCTGGCTAATACTAATCAAGTTATGCTTTAATCCATTAACATATAATACATTATCAACATAGATAGATGGAGTAATTTGAATCTTACCAATGCCCATGATATGGCCTTGACCATTATCACCAAAAGTAACTACTCACCTTTTTTGTTTCAAGAGTGATGAATTGATCTTTGTCACCCGTCATATGTCTTGAGCAACCACTATCAAGATACCATTTTCTTTTCAGTCCGATGGCTGCAAGACATTCCTGCAAAATATTCATTTCTTAATTTTAGGTACCCAAGCTTTCTTGGGTCCTTCATGGTTAGAAGCAATAAGTACTGTTCCTTTAGGAACCCAAATCATCTTTCTTTTATCATGTGGAGTTTTACACATATACGATTTATGTCCTTTTTCCACATTTAAAACAAGTAATATTTGATGATTTTTAGCATGTACAAAAATATTTTTCAAAGATTTTTGCTTTTTAAGAGGATTATATCCTACTCCGGCTTTATCAAAAACAGCCTTTTGATTATCCAAAATCATATTTAGTTTGATAGAGCTTAAGGTAAATTTGTCAACAATGGGTTTAAGCCTATCAACTTCAATTTTCAAATTTTTTTTTCTTTCTTTAGAAGTTCATTTTCTACAATATACTTTTCATTTTTTAAAGATATATTTTGCATTTGATTCTTCAAATCTTTATTTTTTGAGCTCAGATTTGCATAATCATCAATTAATTCATAAAAAGCACTATGCAATTCTTCAAATGTAAAATCATCTAGAAAACTTGGACTCACCTCATCATTGTCCGCCATGAAGCAAAGATAGGCTATTTCTTTCTTTTCATCTTCTTCGAAACTTGAGCTTTCGAATCACTCCAGGTAGCCAACATTGCCTTCTTTTTGAATCTCCGGGGGCCTTTTTGAGTTGTGGACATTCAGATTTGAAATGTCCCGGTTTCTTGCATTCAAAGCAAATTATTTCCTTTTCTCTTCCTTTGTCCTCATCTTTCCTAACAAAGGGCTTTTTCTTTTCAAATTTCTTCTTCTTCATAAATCTCTTGAATTTCCTTGTGATGAGTGCCATGTCCTCATCATCGCTGTCATCTTTAGATTCATCAGATTCTTCCTTACATTCTAAAATTTTGAGAGCCATAGTCCTTTTCTTCTTTGACTCATCCTCATTAACATGTTGCTTGACTTGAAGCTCATGAGTCATCAAGGATCCCAAAAGTTCTTCTAGAGGTAAAGTGCTCAGATCTTTTGCCTCTTGTATTGCAGTGACTTTAGCTTCCCATGTCCTAGGCAAAGAACGTAACACCTTTCTCACAAGATCAGAGTTATCATAAGATTTACCAAGACTTTTTAAACCATTAACAATGTCCGTAAATCTTGTAAACATATCAGATATAGATTCACATGCATCCATTTTGAACAATTCATATTTATGAACAAGCATGTTAATCTTGGATTCCTTTACCTGATTGGTTCCCTCATGGGTAACCTCTAATTTATCCCAAATTTCTTTAGCAGACATGCAAACAGATATACGATTAAATTCATTTGCATCTAAAGAATAGTACAAAACATTCATAGCCTTGGCATTTAGTTGTGCCAATTTCTTATCATGTTCATCCCATTCCGTTTCTGGTTTAGGAATTTCCATGCCATTAAGTCTTGTAGTGGGTGTGTGAGGTCCATTGACTATAATACTCCATAGATCATAGTCAAGTGCTTGAATGAAGATTTTCATTCTAGCTTTCCAATAAGAATAATTAGAACCATTAAATAAAGGAGGACGATTTGTAGATTGTTCTTCAAAAAAGGTTGAGCCAACTTGAGCTGCCATTTGGATCTTTAACTCTTGATTGTTAGATCAAGGAAGAATGAGCACTAGCTCTGATACCAATTATTGTCCCAGATAGCAACCCAAGAGGGGGGGGGGGTGAATTGGGTTTTTAAAAAATTTAAACACTTTTGAAGTAAAACCCCCAACTTAAAATAAATCACAGATATGCAATAGTTAAGACAGAATATGCAAGGTGAAGATGAAGAGGAAGAGACAAAGAGACAAGCACGGCAAACACTAAAATTTTATAGTGGTTCGGTGTACCTACACCTACGTCCACTCCCAAGTACCTCTTGGGTCCACACTATAATCAACCTTGATTACAGCAGAGTTGTTTTACAAGATCACAACTCAAACTTGTTGTTTTCGGGGCACAACGAACCTAGCTGGTTTCCAAGGTTCACCAGCACAAAACCTTACACACAAACAACTGCTTGCACAAGGCAAACTGCCTCAACTGATTCAATCACCTGATTGACTCAGTTCACAAGAAGAATAAAAATGTTTGATACAATAACTGCTCCTTAAATGAGCAAATAAGACAAGTTAACTAATCAAACAAAGAGATAGAAATAAAAGCCTGATTTGTATTTCTATGGCTTGATTCTTCTCCTCTTTCTTGCTTTTGAATGGATCTTCCTTGAGTATTCTCTTGAAGCTCGGAAGAACAGTTGAAGAACAGAAACTAGGGCTAGTTCGTTTGCTTTTTCAAACTTAGAAATCTCCTTAAAATGAAAGTGTGAAGATTAGGGATTTCTCTCTTTTCTCTCAGGGAATCAATACGATCTTTCCTTTGATTTTTCCCTCTATTTTTTGGATTTTTTTCTTCTTTTTCTTCTCTATTTTTCTTGTTTTTCTCTCCTTTTAAACGGTCATATTCATCATCCTTTTATAGATCCTTCCAATACTAAGAATAGATGAAAACTATCCGTTAGAATCAAAGTGGAAGAAAAGTTAGGAACAAATAAGGTAATAGCCGTTGAGATTTAAAGTAAAAAGAGGTTTAGAGACGTTCTGACACATCTGAAAGTTGATTCTGACAATCTGGAGTCGGCTCTGACTTTCCTGGGGTCGACTCTAACTTGAAATCCCCAAACAGTCCGATTTGGAGTCTACTCTAACTTTTCTGGAGTCGACACATTTTGCTTCTGGAGTCGACTCTAACTTTTCTGGGGTCGACTCTAATTTGAGACCCGAAAAACCATCTTTATTTTTTTGTTGGAGTCGACTCTACAGGTTCCAGGTGTCGACTCTAGTCCGTGCCGTTTTCCGGAGTCGACTCTGTGATTCTAGGTGTCGACTCTAATGTCTGCAATTTTACCTTGACATTAGAATTGAACTCCGAACTTGATTTCTCTCGAGATTTTGATCATTTAAACAAGTTATAAACTAAAATATTTAATCAAAATCATTAGTAATTTCATGAGTTATACTCAAATAGTTTTATTTATCATCAAAATTAATAATTGGATCAACAAGAGTACACCTACAGGAGGGCGACTGTAGGGTGGTACCTCAGAGGCATTACACACACAATCCAATATCATGAGATTTAAAAGCATATATTATGATATAAAAGGGCCAATGGGCCAAGTAGTTACCCCAAGAGGGAGAGTTTATATGAGATGCCAATGGGCAAGCAGATTCCAGTAGAAATCTGAGAATTTAATAAAGAAAGTCTGGGTTGTAGATAAAGAATGCATATCTTCATATTGTAATGCATAGATTTTTATCTTAATGAGTTAGCTTTCAATGGAAAGTTATTGTAGAGTATTTCATACTGGTATATTATTTGAAGAATAAGCTACATTTTATTTTATCTGATATCATGTTAAAAATGTACTTTGAGTTGTACAAGCTAAATAGTATCAGCATACGATTGAAAATGTGAGGTTATGGTTCTCTATTTCTCCATAGTTAGATGGTTATAGTCACTAGGACTTAGGTCTCACCCCTCTATGATTGATATTTACTTTCAGATCAGTGAGTATTTCTGCCAGGATCAAAGGTTAAGCAGGACCAGACCCTTAGTTGGTGCAGCTTACTTGGATGCAAGGGTGTATAAAGGATAGCCATGTATATTGAGTTAGTGTGAGATAATATCTGTATATTTGCATATGTGTATGTGTACAGTGAGATATGTTGATGTATCAGACCTTTTTGGATATGAATATGAGACTTATGTTTTGAAGAAAATCATGAACATGATGTATATACTTATGATTTTGATGTCGATTGTGAATGTGATCTTGTAAACTGCCTGAGAAATGTCATGAAAAATATTATCTGAGTAGGTTGGTGCTTAGTGTTGATTTGAGTGATGTATATATAATTGAGCTGATAATAAAAAGTTTTTTAACAGGATATATTTTTGAGTGTCTGCCACTTATGATAATTTGTTGGGGTTCTCTAGTTCTTTATGGAGCGCTACATAAAGACTAGTAAAACTCTATCCGATTACCACAGGTGTGCAGGTGTGTTGTCGGTGGCCCCAAAGAGAAGCGGGAGCTGACACCGTCAGTCGCCCCTCCCGTTAGCCCTAATGTGGCTTGATCAGCCACATCAGATGCCCTCTCGCCCCTGAGACGATGTGGGTCCATACCCCGTCTGGCAAAAGGGGCATGAAACCTCCAAATGGCTGATCCCATGCATTGCCAATCATGGAGGGCACATGTCCTTGGGGCAGAGACTCTTCAACGCAGTGGTATGGGGAGTCGTAATGCCTCCGCTACAGTCAATCCTCATCGTCGGATCCGTGAAGATTCTTCTCGAAATGGGGAAGTCCTTTCGAAGCCTGCGGAAAGGCTACTGCTATTATTACCATCATTATGCTGACGTTATCGATGTCCGTGACTGGCTGTAGACAGCGCACTCTGCGCATCGGATGTTGGTCGAGGCGACTTCGCTAATAGTGGGTACGCACGTGGCGGCTGGACTAGGTAGGACGATTCAAAATGATGTATAGCAGGAGGGGGAGCTCTGAACCTGATACTTCGCTTCTGAGACCTTTGTCTTGTTCTCGAGCCCGTACTTTGCTCGAGCCTTCCTTCCCTGAACTTTGCTATTTTCCTCGTCGTTCTTCCTCCTTTATCCAGATTAGTCCTTCCGACCTTCCCTGTTTTTCCTTCATCATGACTTTTCTTCTCCTTCCTGGTCATCCTCTGCCCCACCCTAGGATCATTTGGCCTTCTCGCGGGTGCGAGCTTCTCCATCCCCCACACTTGCGTGGTCTTCCTCTCCTTCTCCTTCCTTCGAGGACCTTGTTCCTCTGTCCCAATGGCGGATCGTCATCCGGGCCCCCATGCATAGAGGCTAGAGTTTCCCTTTTCCATAGTTTCTACACCCTCGCCATCAGTCGGGCTGTGGTTGTTTCGGCCCAGGCCTGGCCGAGCCCTTCGGTTGGGTCTTCCCACGTTTGTTAAAGGGTGGAAGACCCGATTTTTCTTCACCGACCTTGAGGGGGTGAGGGCGAGTTGGGGGGACCCGGACGTAGGGCTAAACAAAAACTCGACAGTGGTCCCAAGGAACAAGGAGGCATTCGGGCGGCTGCTGACGTCAGTGGTCCCTCGCTGCAACCAGCTTCTATTTGAGGAGAATCTTTGGCTTGCGGGTATCCTCCCAAGTGGTGGTGAGCAGTCATAAACCTTTCCCCCCTCCCTTCTCTTCGGCTTTTGCTTCTTCTTTCTTTTTTTGAATGGCTCTAACCTACCTTGGCTTGCATAGATATGAGGCCACCGAATGAAATGCTGATGAGGGCGGTCGCAAAGAGACAGAGGGCCATGAGCGAGGCAGGAGGGTCAAAGAAGAGGCCTCGGCCTCAGTCCTTTGCTCCCCCATCCAATGACCAACAGGTGGGTGAGGAGGTCGCCCCGTCGGTCTCCCAGCCAGCAGCCCCGCCGATTGCTCCACCGACCGCCCCACCGGCTTCCTGGCGATTGACCTCACTGTTGACACACCCCTAGAGGAGCCGAGAGCCGCAGTGGTTCACTCGAATGTAGAGCCGGCCACCTTGGTGTGGAACCGTCCGAGCTTGCAGCCGCACCAGCATCAAAGGAATGCCCGTCGGTGAGCAGGGATGCCCTGGTAGCGGCGAGAGCAACCGTAGAGGACTCCTCGACGGGCGGGGGTCGCAGAGGAACGCCGCCAGGGCCCGGGGCAACACCGTGCCCTCGGCCTCGGCTGATCCCGCAGGGGGGAGGACGGAGGCGGACCCCCCTCGGGTGTACCTTACATATGACAATTGCACTGCAGAGCGACTGTTGGCTAGGGTCTGCCTGCTAGAGCTCCAAGCGGAGTTCGGTCAACTGGATGCCCCCGCCATCTTTCGGGATGCCTTCATGGCGCATTTATGGGTAAGTGTCTCTTCTATTCCTGCCCCCCTTCCTTCTAATTTTTTTGCTTCATTCTACACTAACAAAGGCTCTCCTCGTGCAGGCAGTGAACTCTTTGTCGGCATTGAGAGACACTGCCCTCCGGAGCCACCGTGCCCACTAGGCAACGTTGGCCGCCATGGCCAGGGCCGAGGAGGCTGAGGACACATTGGAGGTGGCCCGAAGGAAGGCCGAGGTGATCGAGAGGGTGCTGGGGGCAGCCCGAAGGGAGGCTGAGGAGGCCAAGAGAACCCTGAAGCTGTTCCAGGTGGACATCGAGGAGATCAGGTGGCAAGGAGCGACCGACCTGGGGCATGCCCACGCCACTGAGGTCGAGCTGGGGGTTTGCCGACTCCAACTGGATATAGCAAGCCAGGAGGCGAAGGAGTTCGAGGATCGACAAAAAATGCCGAAGAGATCGCTTGGATGGCCAATGCTCGGGCCACCGATGCCACTGCCCGAGTGAGTGACGACCTCCTAGAGCACAAGACGCCAAGGAAAGGGACGCAGTGGTAGAGAGGGCAGCAGCAGAGAGGGTGGAAGCAGAGGCCATGGAGTGCTTTCGGGGCTCCACCGCTTTTGTCAATAGGTGGCAGAGGGCTATTTCGATGCCTATCTCCAGGGCTTCCGTCATGGGAAGGAGAAGACCGCACGGGTCTCTGGCATCGCTAGCCTCAATAACCTTGAGCCCGATGCCTTCGAGGAGCCGAGGAGTAGACTGATGGTGAATCCACATCGGCCGATGCCTGAAGGCCCCCTCCTGTACCTTTTTTTTATTTTTGTTATTGTATCAAAGTCCAACCTGAGTTGGCATTTTGTAAACATTTACTAAGTAATGAAAACAATAACTTTTCTTGAAATTTATGTCTTAAAGACTCTCCAAATACTTAGCTCAAAGTAGTGTGTTCTCTACTTAGTCCGCATTTGTAGGATCCTTGATAGGACTGCACTGGTCCCGGTGGGGTCATAGTATCGTCCGCTTGCCATAAGCAAGTCTAGGACTAAGTTGCAGTATGGGAGCGGATCCCGAGGAAAGTGTTAAGGTCGGCTCTAGAACTTTCCTTTCGAAAACTCGAGGTTGGCCCCGGGCGTTGGTCTTGCAATAGGCATGTGGCGTCGATTTGCAGCAGGGCCTCTGCGCCGACCGGGTCAATCTTTGGGTGTCGAGCTGGAGCCAGTCTTCGGTGCCGAGCTGGCCTCGGGATTTAGGTGCCGATCGAAGCCGGGCTTTGGTGCCGAGCTGGCCTCGAGCTTTAGGTGCTGATCGGAGCCGGGCTTTGGGTGCCGACCGGAGCTGGGCTTTAGTGTCGAGCTAGCCTCAGGATTTAGGTGCCGATCGAAGCCAGGCTTTGGTGCTGAACTGGCCTTGAGCTTTATGTGCGAAACAGAGCCGAGCTTTGGTGTCGAGCTAGGATCGGGCTTTGGGTGCCGATCGAAGCCAGGCTTTGGTGCCAGCTCGGGCTTTAGGTACTGACCAAGCCGGGCTTTGGTGCCGAGCTGGCCTCGGGCTTTAGGTGCCGACCGGAATTGAGCTTTGGTGCCAAGCTGGCCTCGGGCTTTGGTGCCGAGTTGGCCTCATGCTTTAAGTGCCGACCGGAGCTGGGCTTTGGGTGCCACCAGAGCCGGGCTTTGGTGCCAAGCTGGCCTCGGGCTTTAGGTGCTGACTGGAGCCGAGCTTTGGTGCCGAGCTGGCCTCGGGCTTTAGATGCCGACCGAGCCGAGCTTTGGTGCCGAGCTGGCCTCGGGCTTTGGGTGTTGACTAGAGCCGGGCTTTGGTGCTGAGCTGGCCTCGGGCTTTAGGTGCCAACCAGAATCGGGCTTTAGGTGCCGACCAGAACTGGGCTTTGGTGCCGAGCTGGCCTCGGGCTTTAGGTGCCGACTGGAGCTGGGCTTTGGGTGCCGATCGAGTTGGGCTTTGGTGCTGTGCTAGCCTCGGGCTTAGGTGCCGACCGGAGCTGGGCTTTGGTGCCGAGCTGGCCTCGGGCATTGGGTGCTGACCGAAGCCAGGTTTTGGTACTGAGCTGGTCTCAGGCTTTAGGGCCGACTAGAGCCGAGCTTTAGTGCTGAGCTGGCCTCGGGCTTTGGGTGCTGGCCAGAGCGGGCTTTGGTGCTGAGCTAGCCTTGAGCTTTAGGTGCCGACTAAGCTGGACTTTGGTGCCGAGCTGGCCTCGGGCTTTAGGTGCCGACCGAAGCCGGGCTTTGGTGCCGAGCTGGCCTCGGGCTTTGGTGCCGAGCTGGCCTCGAGCTTTGGGTGCCGATCGGAGTCGGGCTTTGGGTGCCGACCGAAGCCGGACTTTGGTGCCGAGTTGGCCTCAGGCTTTAGGTGCCGACTAGAGCCGGGCTTTGGTGCCAAGCTAGCCCCGGCTTTTAGTGCTGACTGGAGTCGGGCTTTGGGTGCCGATCGGAGCCGGGCTTTGGTGCCGAGCTAGCCTTGGGCTTTTAGTGTCGACTGGAGTCGGGCTTTGGCTAAAAGGATGAGATACTTGAACATATCTTTATTAGCCAAGAAGATGAGGTATTCAAACCTAAAAGAATAAAATACTCAAATTCATAATCAAACGTTCGTGTACATTACTGGTAGTACCGACGGAAATTATCAGAATTTCAGGGGGGGAGAGGCTTCCCATCGAGTCCCTCGATTCGGTATGCTCCGTGGTGGAGGGCCTCGGTGACCCAGTAAGGTCCTTCCCACTTCGATGATAGCTTGCTTTCTTCTGTTGGCCTCGAGATCTCGGTCCGCATGAGAACCAAGTCCACTGGGAGGAATGTCTTAGGGTGGATGCGAGCGTTATAGTATTGGTGGCTCTCTGGCGATAGGCAGCCATCCTGAGTCATGCTCGATCACATTCCTCCTCAACAAGGTTGAGGTTGGCTTGCAGCTGGCTCGGGTTATCCTCCTCATCATATGACTCCACCCGAGGAATTGGGCCAATCTCTACGGGGATGACAGCCTCGGACCCGAATACAAGGCTGAAGGAGGTCTCTCCGGTGGAAGCCCATGGCATTATGTGATAGGCCCATAATACGTTGGGGAGCTCCCTCATCCATCTTCCTTTGAAGTCATCCAGCTACATTTGAGCCCTTGGAGGATGGTGCGGTTTGTCACCTCGGCTGCCCTATTTGTTTGGGGATGGCCGACAGAGGTAAACCGCTGGCGGATGCTCAGCTCAGTGCAGAATCCTCTGAAGGGGGCGTTGTCGAATTGCCGGCTGTTGTTGGAGATGAGGGTGTGGGGCAACCCGAATCGACAGATAATGACTTCCAGAAAAAGAATCTTACCTTGCTCTTGGTTATCTTTGCTAGTGTCTCAGCCTCCACCCACTTAGTGAAGTGGTCGATGACAATGAGTAAGAACCTCCGCTGACCAGAAGTCGGGGGAATGGTCCCAGGATGTCCATTCCCCACTGGACGAAGGGCCACAGAGCTGCCAGGGGGCTTAGCTGAGAGGTTGGCTGCCGTTGGATGTTGACATGTCGCTAGCAACTGTTGCACCTCCGAACCAGCTCGATGGCATCCTCCTTCACTGTGAGCCAGTAGTACCCCTAGCGCAGAGCTTTGTATGCCAGCGCTCTGCCCCCTTGATGGCTTTCACAATGCTTTAGTGGATCTCGCAGAGGACGTAGTCGACATCCACAGGACAGACACACTTAAGAATTGGGTATGAGAAGGACCTTCGGTATAGTGTTCATCCAGTGTCAGGAACTTGGGAGCTCGCCACTTAAGTAGTTTGGCCTATGCAGGGTCCTTGGGGAGGATGTCGTTGGTAGGTCCTAGACGTAAGCATCCATCCAGGTAGGCTCTTGGCCAACTGGTAGGGCTTCCTCGATGGCCTCGATGCTTGGGGCCTCTAGGTACTCCACATCGTCCTCTTTAGGGCTCTGTCGGCCGAGGTGGCCAGATGGGATAATGCATCGGCTCTGGCATTCTCATCCCTGGGTATATAGCTGACAATAAAATGAGTAAAAAATGAGGTCTATGATTGGACCTTACTTAGATATCGGGACATAATAGGATCTCGGGCCTCAAACTCCCTGAGATTTGTCCGAAGACGAGCTATGAGTTAGTGAAGGCATTGAGGTGTTTCACTCCAAGCTCTTTGGCTAGCTTCATCCCTGCCAGTAAAGCTTCGTATTCTGCTTGATTGTTGGTGGTAGGAAAGAGGAAACGAAGGGCGTACTCCATCGTCTCTCCCTCTGGACTTGCTAGGATGATATTGGCTCCACTCCCCTGGGAATTCAATGCACCGTCTACGTGGAGGATCTAGTCTTCTCTCCCCCTTGGTCGCAATGCTTGCGGGCGCTGATTGGGCTCCTTTGATTGTTCCTCGGCCCAAGTGCACTCGACCAAGAAGTCAGCTAATACCTGGGACTTCATGGCCGACCTTGGCCGAAATGACAGGTCAAATTCTCCAGCTTGATGGTCTACTTCGCTAGCCGGCTAGAGGTGTCAGGATGAGACAAGATCACTCTGAGCAGCTGGTCCATAAGCACTACGATCGGGTGGGCTTGGAATTAGGGCCTGAAACGCTGAGCAGAGACGATCAAGGTAAAAATAATCTTTTCAGTTTTAGAATACCTGGTCTCCGCGTCATGAAGCACATTGCCGGTGTAATAAACCAGCCTCGGTATCCCGTCGATGTCCATGCGGATGAGTACGGAGCTGACCACCTCGGGGGAAGCCGCGAGGTAGAGGAAGAGCTCCTCTCCCCTACGCGGCTTGGATAGCAATGATGGAGTAGACAAGAACTCTTTCAGCTCTTCGAAGGCTTTCTGGCACTTCTTTGTCCACTCGAAACTATTGACCTTACACAGGGCTTTGAAGAAAGGCATGCATCTCTCGCTAACTTGGATAGGAAACGACTCAGAGCTGCCACTCTCCCGATCAGACGTTGCACCTCCTTCTTGTTGGCCAAGGGCCTCATATTGAGGATGGCTTGGATCTTGTTGGGGTTCGCCTCGATCCCCCGCTGGGTCACCATGAACCCCAAAAACTTGCCCGTTGTAACCCCAAAAGCGCACTTGCATGGGTTCAGCCTCATCTGGAATTGGCGGAGATTGCCAAAGGTCTCCGCTAGGTCAGCAACATGGTCGCTAGCGTGGGTGCTTTTGGTCAGCATGTCATCTACGTACACCTCCATGTTGCGCCCGATCTGGTCCTCGAAGACCTTGTTCATCAGCCTTTGGTATGTGGCCCCTGCATTCTTTAGTTCGAAGGTAATTATCTTGTAGCAGTAGACACCCTTCTTAGTCACAAATGACGTAGCTTCCTCGTCCGTCGGGTCCATTCTAATCTGGTTGTATCCGGAGAAGTCATCCATGAAGCTGAGGGTCTCATGACCGGACATGACATCCACCAGCTGGTCGATCCTAGGTAGTGGGAAGCTATCTTAGGGCATGCCTTGTTGAGGTCAGTGAAGCCAACACACATCCTCCAGCTCCTACTGGCCTTACGGACCATCACCACGTTGGCTAGTCAATCTGAATAATGCACCTCCGGAATGTGGCCGGCAGCAATTAGCTTCTAGACCTCCTCGTCAATGGCCTTATGTCGCTCGAAGGCAAAACTCCTCTTCTTCTGTCGAATTGGCCGGCATCTAGGATTGATGTTGAGTTTGTGAGTGATTACCTCCATCGGTATGCCTAGCATGTCAGATGCTGATCAGGCGAAGACGTTCGAGTTGGCCCACAGAAGGCGAGAAGTTGGTCTTGCGCCTCCTGGGGAGAAGAGCCCCGACCTGGACCGTCCCTGCCTGATCCTCCCCCAATGGGAAGGTCAACAAATGCTTGGCTGGCTCCCCCCTCCTCTTTGAATCTCTAGGATCAAGTGACTCAGGCACCGATTGAGCCATCACCCACTAGAGACTAGGAGCTGTATGATAGCATAGCGGCATTGGGTTCTGCTCCTCGCACATCTCCCCGATTCCCTTACTAGTGGGAAATCTCACCAGCAACCTCTTGGTGGAGATGATGGCGTCTAGGAGGTTCAGACCGGGTCTTCCGAGGATGGCGTTGTAGGCCAAGGGAACTCAAACGACCAGAAAATTCATGAAGACCGTGCTTTGGCACCGTAGTGTCACAACTGTGACCGGGAGAGTGATTTCTCCCTCAACCTCATAGAATCTCCAATGAAGCCCATTAGGGGCGTGGTCACAGGTCGAAGGGAACTGGAGGACAAGTTCATCCGAACAAAAGCAACGTAACTAAGAACATCGACCGAACTTTCACTGTCAACCAAAATTCTCTTTATAGGATGTTTTGCAATCGTCATAGACATGATGATGCTATCATCATTATTATTAAATATCCCCTCTAGGTCCTTTTTAGAAAAGGAAATTACAGAGTCTAATCCCTCATTCTCCCGTGGCCTCTTGGAAGTACCACCCACCCCCCAGGAAATCAATGCCATGGTCTTCTCAGTCAGGGCATTATCGATGTTGACTTGGGGAGGTGGGGGTGCCGACGGGCTTGGCGTAGTCAGATACCCTCTCTGGAAGAATTTCCTCAGATGGCCATGCTGGATGAGATCCTCAATCGCCTTCTTCAGCTGGCGACAGTCTTTTGTGTCGTAGCCATGGTCCCGATGGAAATGACAGTAGAAATTTTTGTTGCAGGGGGCCTCTGGCTTCAGGGGAGGAGGGCGCTGAAGATATGACTCGCCCTTAGTTTCCATCAGGATATGGGATATTAGGGCCAGTAGGGGGTAAAGGGTCCCTCCCTGGGGGCAAGGGTCTGCGGTCGATTATCTGGCCAACAAGGAGGCTCAGACCTCCTGGGATGAGCCTCAGCGGGCTTTGGGCGAGCCTGCTTCTTGCTAGAACCTCTGCCTACCTCGCGCCGAGAAGAGTCGGCCTCATCAGCATGGATATACTTCTGTGCCCGGCTCAACAACTCAGCGTAGGAACTGTGGGGCTTCTTTTTGAGAGAGTAGGTAAAGCGGGAAGGGCGAGCCCTCGCTTCAAGATCAGAGTGGCCACAGAGTCCTCAAGGTTGTAGACTTTAAGAGCAGCCTCCTTGAAATGGGCCACGAAGTCCCTCAACAACTCACCGCTCCTCTACTGAATGGCAAACAAGCTGTTGGCCACCCATGGGATCTTCTGGCATCCATTGAAGTGTGCTAGGAAGGCCCTCTCCAACTGGCGGAAGGAGTTGATGCTGCGTGGTGACCCAAGCATGTGTAGCTTTTCGAAGGATGACAGGGAAGGTGATGTAGTCACCCCCTGAACTGTATGTTGTAGTTCTCCAGATGGTCCAGGGGGTCGGTGGTGTTGTCGTATGGGTCCAGTTGAGGGAGGCAGAACTGGCTTGAAATTGGTTCCTCCATGATACGACGGGACAGCGGAGGGTGAATGTCAGAGTCTGCCTCCAGTGGGTTCATGATTCTGTGGCTGAGCTCCTTTAGCCGCTGATTGTACTCATCTAGCCGTCGCTCAGCTCGACGAGCGATCCGACCGTCGAAAGACCCCTCCCTTGAAGACTCCGAGGATGGGGAGGGGTGGCACCGGTGGGGATGTGCGCGCTAGGTCTCCTTCCCATGCCACCACTTGGGAGAAGCGCTAGCATGGCGAGAAGGAGACTGAAACCTCTTGGAGGCCTCCCGACGGTGATGCCTAGGAGAGGTGCAAATGCGGCGAGTCTCCTGGTGAGGGGATCTCCCGCAAGTGGAGTGTTGACTAGGTTGAACCATTCCCACGCCTGACGAGAATGGCCTTGGGTGTTGTTGCGCAATCGCCGGCTGTGGGTGCACAACCGCTGATTATTGTTGTAGCTCCTGGACCACTGCCACAAGCAATTGGACTTGCGTGGTAAGGGTGGCGATCTGATCATCATAAGGTGGTGGAGAAGGCGGAGTAGGAGGTTATACTTCGGCTGCTCAACCACTTGGTGACGCCTCCCAGCATAGTTGGCGAAAATCTTCTGGGCACGCGTCACCACCATCTTCTTTACCCCCCTACCTGGCGTGCCAATCTATTGTCACCAAATCACGTTCCTCGAACGCCGAGTAACGGGAAGGATCTGGAGGGTCACAAGGATGGCTGGGGAATCTTCCAATGCCTCCTCCTTGACAAGATTCCTGCAAGAAAGTCCCCAGGGACTGGGTGCATCGGTGGGGACCCTCCGACGCTCAAGTGAGCAACTTGGGAAACAGTGAAGAAGAAAGAGCTAAAAGAATTAGCTAGAGAAAACTTGGAGTTCGAGAGATCCCCCTCTCGTTATGAGCAAAGGTTCTTATACCTATCCGGAGGTCTCGTTTACCCGCTTATGGAAATTTGTTTATTCCGAGACGTTATTGTCTGGTAGTGGACAGGCGGCAAGGCTGACAAGGATAGGTCGCAACAACCACTGAGCACGTCAGAGATGGCCCACCCTACCAGCCTCCTGCCAGATGCAGCGCCACAGGTGGTAGGTGGGCCTAGTCATGTTAGGCATGCACCATAACATGTAGTGGCTACGCATAGTTGCAGATGGTTAGTGGGCCATATGGCAGTTGCAGATGGTTAGTGGGTCATGTGACGATTGCAGTCCGAGGCCGAGGGGACGCTGGAGTCCGAGACCGAGGGAACCTTGGTGTCCGAGGCCGAGAAGACCTTGGAGTCCGAGGCCGAGGGAGGCTGGAGTCCGAGGCTGAGGGAACCTTGAAGTTTGAGGTCGAGGGGGACCTGAAGTCTGAGGCCGAGGTCGAGGGAGACCTAGAGTCCGAGGCCGAAAGAACCTGGAGTCCAAGTCCAAGGCCGAGGGGACCCTGGAGTCTAAGGCCGAGGGAGACCTGGAGTCCGAGGCCAAGGTTTCGTCAGTCGCCGCTTCCACTAGCCCTAACACGGCTTGATTAGCCACATCAAAGTAATTAGTTGTGTAGAATCCGTTTTGGTTGATCAATTTATCTAATTCATTTATATTACTGATTAAAAGTTTATACAGTTCAAAATGAATACATTGGCATTTAATCTTTTTATTATCAATTAATAGATTAAATGGATCGAATAAAATTATTTATTTATTAAATAAGTTAGCTTTAGTTTTAAAATTTAAATATGACTAATAAAAATATTAGATTCAGATTGATAATTTTTTTATTACCAATCTACATTATATCTGATTTGACCAATTTATGATTGCCACATGTTCCCCAAAATGCATGAAAATAAATTTATATAAAAACAATATATATTTTTAAAAAACAACATAAATTATAAGTGGAATGATTTTTTAATTACTAGACAAATTTGATTCAAATATCTTTCTATGAAAAAACATTGATAGATAAGATTTTTTTATATAACAAAATAATTTTATGTTTTAATAAATAGAAGAATTTTCTATTTACGTCGACACAATTGATACATTTTTGATTTAATATTGAAGCTCTGTGATCCCTGGGAATAAGCCATTGGATTCTTTTTAGTTGGGTGTTGAAGCAAGTCATTTTTATATTATTTTTAAATCAAGTTTAGATCACATTCACAATAATCAAGAAAAAATGCAGCAATGAAGTTATTAATAGAATTTTTTTATCTCTATTGATTCTTAATGACATTGCGTCTCTGATGCTCTTTCAAATTCATAAAATTATATGTGCTATCAATTAAGAACCCCTCCTAATTATGCAATAGGGAAGTTGTTGATTGGAACTTGGGATTTTATTTAAAATTTTATTGCCAATTGTTGCTATGCAAAAGAGGAGTTATTAAGAATATTTTAAGAATATTTTAAATTTTATTATCCATTTTTAGTTAACATTAATAGCTATTTATTTTCTAGTCAAATTTCTAAAAAAAAAAAAAGAAAGAAAGAAAAAGATTCATAGTCATAGCACAATGAAAAGGAAATAAGATGGAAGGCCAAAGAGGGTACAGAACAAAATTTCTATAATTTTTCAAGGGGTTCTTAATAAGATTCCTTTTTTCTATAACGATCATCCAAATTCACAAAATCAAACTTTATTATCAGTTAAGAATCTCTTTCAGGATTTTTGTTTAAAATTTTTTTTTTTTCTTTTTGTTATGCAATAGAAGAGAAATTTTATTGTCAATATTTTATTTTGGTCATGCAAGCAAGGGGTTGTTAATGAGATTTCAAGGTTGTTATTTTAAATTTTATTACTAATTTTTATTTAAGAGACGTGTCCACTCAATTTTAGCCCTTGAATAAAATAAAAGAATTTATGATTTTTCTATAATTTTGTTAAAATAATAGTTATTTTTTTAAAAAAAAATGGGGACTTTCCTAAGACAACACGTTTCTCTCTCCTATGATAGGGAATGAGATTTGATGTTGTCTATGCTATTTTTAAAATTTGCTCTTTAATATATTCTGATTCAAATATAAAATATTGTTTAAAAATAATTCATTTGATATTACTAGAGAGAATTGATTCTCTTATCCCTTGTAAGCATGGATCCTTAGTTGAAGTAATATTGCAAAATTGAAACGAGCAGCCATAAAAAAAAAAAAAAAGCAAGTGTCCAAAATAATTTATAGAGAAACACAATGTCAAGCCATATTATATAATTCATAAAATGTACTATTAGCATTGATAAAATCTCTTAATATAGCAAATTCCGTTATGTTTTTATGTGAATAATATCGTATAATATGACCTGTTGTCTATGCTATTTTTAAAATTTGCTCTTTAATTAATATATCCTGATTCAAATCTAAAACATTGTTTAAAAATAATTTATTTGATATTACTAGAGAGAATTGATTCTCTTATCCCTTGTAAGCATGGATCTTTAGTTGAAGTAATATTGTAAAATTGAAACAATTAAGCAGCCGTAAAACAAAAAAAAGGCAAGTGTCCAAAAGTATAAGAGAGGTTTAAAAGGCTGAAAAAATTAAATGAAACTCTTAAACGAGTGGAATTAAAGTATGATTTTCAAAAAAAATACCTTAGCTAAACCTCTCTTAACATTAGGGGTTGTTTGGGACTCTATAATTGAAGTTGCACTGCAAGTTAAAGTGTAGTTTATTTCATTTGTTTGGAGTTAAAAAGTTAAATTATTTGATGTAACTTAAGTTACACTAGTGAACTTAAAAATCTACGAGTTAACTTATTGATTATAGATCCACTTACAGAGACTTAGAGTCGATGAGAGAGATATATAACAGAAATACACCCCATTTATGTCTCCTCTCATCCTGATAATAGATATGAAACACACAGCTATATTCTTTCATATATTTTTCTAGATATGTCTTTCAATCAAAGGATATTTCTCCTCTTCTCCTCCCCACATTTTATTTATCATCGATTTTAGGATTTGAGGCAATGCATATGGCGCAAGATGAAAATTATGGATTATATCCAAATAAGGTATTTTGAGTACATCAAGCATTTATGTTATTTTTATATTTATTTTCATGCTTTCCTCCCTGCCCCTTCTCTCTCTCTAATCATGAAAGTTTTGACTATACAATTTTCTATTGCTACATTTACGTTTAATCATGGAACTTTTTAAAAAAAAAAAACTAAAAAGTTTAGGAATTACGAATTAAACATTTTGTATTATGAAATTCATAATAGTTAGATAAGGAATCATATTAAAATCATATAAGTAAATCAATATAATCGACTAAAGAAATATTATTTTAAAAAAATAAGGATTGAAGATAAATTCATCCTTTATTTATAAGGGGGCTACATCTTTTATTGTTATATCTAAACAAACAGTTTCATCAACTTACAATATTTATACCTACAATCTTTCAAATAGAGCTCTGCCATGTAATGAAACCATTCTTTCTGCACCAACAAACCGACTTGAGAGTACTGGTTAGTTTATGGCATGCAACGAGAACGTCGCATTATAAAAAAAAAATATCTTAATTTAGTTATACATTAAATAAAAAAGAAATGTGTTATATGCTTATAACTCAAGTTCACTTGCTATTCATTAACTTCCGTTTCATTTTTTGAGCATGTGATTTTAATATGTTAACAAAGTTAGTTTGACTAGTAGATAGACTTAGGACGTTACAAATCCTAAGGTTACTCACCATGCTGGAATCTTGCTTTCATGTCCTCGTAGACCTCAAGTATGGTTTCAAGCTAGTATTCAACATGTCAACCTTATTATAATTTGATCCTGATGGAATAAGCATTGCATGGAGTGCATAAAGCTCAATTTCAAACTTACATAGTTAGGGAAAATAAAGAAAGTGGTCAACAAACGTTACCGCAAAATGAATGCGTTTCCTTCCATAATTATTAAAATTTTACAACATAAAGATGGAATTTTGCAAGAAAAATATTCTTTATTTTCACATCTACTAAAAGTGGGATATATATATATATATATATATATATATATATATATATATATATATATATATATATATATATATATATATATATATATTATGTAAAAATTTTATAGAAAAATAATATTTCTTCTCCATGACTATATATGTGTGTGTGTATGCTTGAGTGCTAATTTCATTTAAAAACAAACTAAGATAAAGAGTTTTAAATTTTAGAATTTTTAACCATTGATTTGACTTAAAATTTAAAAAGATTTTTTTAAAAAAACTTAGAAATAATTTCAAATAAAATTTTATATATTTAGCTATTATTCAATAAAATAATATGAAATATATAATTTTTATAATCATATAGGCAGCGATTTGATTTATTTTAAAAAATAAGACAAAATAAAAGTTTAAAATTCAATTTTTTTTGAAATGATTGGATTTAAATTTTAAAAATAAAAATGAAAGAAAATTTTAAAAATTTAGAAATTCTTCATAGGCAAATTTTATAGATTGATCTATTAATCTATAAAATAATATGAAATATATAATTTTTATAATTGCATGGTGCTGATTTGATTTGAATTTAAAAAATAAAATAAAAGTTTTAAAATTAGAATTATTTTTAATTACTTGAATTAAATTATATATTTCAGCTAAGATTTTATGAGTTTTGGTACTTGTTGACTTAATATTGATTTTAATGAATATAAAATAATTAAGTATGGTACTAATGATATTATTGTTGAGACTAAGTGATTTCTGGTAATCCATCATGAAAGAAAGTATTTGCTTCAAATTAAGGTAAATTTCAAATCAAATGAAAGTTTGTGAATATGTTAATTTATTTTTAAAAGAGCTTGTGATGTAATATGATTTTTTCATAAGACTTGGATGTCATGATTATTTAATAGATTTCATGTGAACTATCTTTGAATGAACTTCTTGCCAAAATAAATTTTTCAAAAAGGACCAAAATTTTATTACTCAATGAATTTCTTATGTTTTGTATGCACTTGTTTTTTAAAATAACCGTGCCATATCTTTGGATGATTTTCTTGCCAAAATTAAGTTTTCGAAGGACTTGGGTTGATAATTATTCAACTTAGCTACTTTGCAAAGTTTTTTGTACAAACAGTGTAGCCGGATCATTCCCTTGCGTTGCAAATTTTTTTTCCTAACTTCACTTGTGCCATGAACCCATTTCTTTTATTTTTTATGGAGGTTTGACACCCTACTGGGCATCCATTACTTAGATTCATGGAGTTAGATGCCCAATTTGGCATCCAACTTTTTGTTAAACACCCAGTTTGGCATCCAACATGAAGCCAGCTTTAGTTAGATGCCCAATTGGGAACGTGAGATTGGCTTTTCGTAACTCATCCAACTTTTGAAACTAGGCATCCAACTTTTTGTTGGTTGACCAATCAGCCATCCAAGGCATAAAAGAGATTTTTATTTGTTCTGTTGGTTGACCAATTAGCCATCCAACAAAAAGTTATTCTCGGGTTTTCTTCTGAAACTCTATTGGATTTGTTTTGGAAAGACCATTGAACGACCAATTGATTGATCATTGTTAAAATCTGAGACCAAAACAGAAAGCATATTTTTATTGGACGATCAATATATTAACCAATGGCTATAGAAATTTTTACAATGGCTATTTTCTAACATTTCAATTCATTTCGTTTTCATCTCTTTATCTTACAACAGCCGTAAAACGGCTAGATTTTTGTTGTGTATATAAATAGCCCATTTGCACAATGATTTGCAGCGAAAAAATAAAGAGAAAAAGAGCAAGAAAAATACATTGAAAAAGATTCTTATTTTTGGATGAAATAATTGAAGAGCCGTATTGAATATTTGTGAAGCTACTTGAAAAACATTCAGGTAGTGTTTGATACGGGGGATAAGGAAGGATATCCCCTGGATATTCCTCCTTATTCCCAAATGCTATAGCTAGAAGGGATAGGTCTGAAAAAATTTAACTAGAGGGGATAACCCATGGTTAACCATGGTTAACCATGGGTTATCCTTTGAACTTATTCCCTAGGGAACCCAGGAACAACTAATGTTATCCCTTGATGGCAAACTTGTAATTTTAAAAAAATGCTTATTCCCTCAGCTATCCCATGGATAAATGCTATCCCGTACATTTATCCAGGGATAGCTTTTAGACTATCAAACACTACCTCATTGTCCTACCTTTGGCATAGTGTTAAAGCTCCAACAACCACTCTTGAAGAGCATTTAAAGCTTCAATGAAGGCTTCATTCATTGCTCCACTCTTAAAGGAAGAAGCCCTCTTGTGAAGTGTTCTTCAAATTTTATAAAGTATTCTATTTTAAATATTTGCTTATTCAAGGAGCTTGTTATATAAATACTTGATATTTTTGTGCTTTGTTCTTGTATTTCATGGTTGTGAAATGTGTAAGGATAGAGGTCTATCCTTGAGACTCTTGTAAGGCTTGCTTGTGCTTGAAAATAAGTGCTAGCCTGCAAGGCTAGAGTGTAAGGCTTGCTTGTGTTCGTAAACAAGTTTGCTAGCCATGTCGGCTAGTGATGTTAGTAAAAATTCTCAAGGGATTCTTGGGGTGTGGACGTAGGTGCTGGGTTTGGCACCGAACCATAATAAATCTCTTGTGTTTGGTTGTGCTATTTTCTATGATTGATTGCATATTATCTACACCATACTACACTTGATTTATTTGTAAAAAATTTCTAAGTGCACATACTTGCTAGTTAATTTTTTAAAAGAACCCAATTCATCCACTCCTTTTGGATTGCTATATCTGTGCAATAGTACTTAAAAAATCTTGAGTAAATGTTAAATAAGAGAGAAAATTGAATTTAGAACTAGTGGATGATTTTAGGTTGGCTTTTTCCGGTAAAGCTGAATTTGGCAAAAAAATATAGATTTAATGGTTAGGCCTTGGTATGAATATTAAGCCTACCTACTAGTGTATAATTCATCCATGTTCAGCTTGGTGTTTAATTAGTTTTACTTATATGCATCAAGTATTATGCATGCATCAATTACCATTACTTGTGATCTGTATTATTTAAGGTTAGGACAAAGTCAAAAATATATCATTTTTGTAAAAAATATAATTATGGTTTGTTTTTCATTTTTGACATTAATGTACAGTGGGTCTTCTCTAAAAATATTTTGGGCAAATAAAAGTTATTTATCTATTTTAAAAATGCATAAGAGTGGTAAGGATATATTTTTTGGCATATACTACAATACCTTTATAGCAGCGTTATGCATGATGCCATAAATAAAGAATGATGTAAAGGGGATAAAAGGATGGCAGAAAGACTGAAAGAGTTTGTGTGGGTTGTTGAATGGTGGGGATTGAAGTCAATTTTTCCAAATAAAAAATATATGTTCTAGTTGAGCCCATTTTTTCTTTTGTAAGCATGTCGGGAAAATTCATGAGTAAATAAAAAAATCTTATCATCATTCCTGGCGAATATATGAATGAATGCATTTAACTGAATACATTTCCACTTAATACAAATCTAAGAGCAATTTTTACCAAAGATTGGTGCAGACCCATTTTTTTAATGCTAAACACAATCGGCAGTTAATTTATTTGGAGCCAAAATACTTGCCCTTAACAATTCAACCCAAAAAGAAAAAAACTCAAGTTGAAAAGTTTAAGGAAGATTTTAACATTTTCTTATTCGTAATTATACTAATAGTAATTACAAAAACTTTGGCATGCATGTTAGTCTAATTCATGTTTTCCTACCATGCTTCCAACTAAATATGGATGATATAAATAAAACGAAATCCAACTACTCAAGAGCTTGAGGAGATGGTATAAGAGGCTAAAGGCATAGAATCGAAGTGTTAAACAAATGAGATTGAAACTTTATCGCTAAAAAAATTTATTAAAAAAAGTAACTCCGTTGACTCCTTGTGTTGCCAAACTCCGAAGGTATGATCCACTTCTAGAGGATTTTTAGAATCTAATGCTCCAATGCAACTAACAAAAAGAAGGAAAAAAAAAAGTAACTTCATAATTCAAGCATGCTAAAACTAATAGCAAGTTTTGAATTTCATGAAAAGTTCTTCTGTACAATGCGCGGTGCAAGAGAGTGCACACCGTGTGCAATGCACAAAGTCTTTCCTTGAATTTTAATTCTGATGGATTATGGGCCGGGTTTTGTTTTGTTATATCTCTTTGGAAAAGTTTTCATACACCGCATACGGTGCAGAAGCGTTAGCATCATGCATGCTGATCGGCTGTGCCCACGTGCGGGCTATGTGTACGGTACATGAAAGGATGAAAATTATTCTTAGCATGTGCAAGCTGCATGCGCACAGTCAATCAGTGCGCGATGCATGCAGTCTTGCACCGTATACTATACAAAAAAAAACTTTTTTATGTGCCGTGCAGAAAAACTTTCTTATGTCTCCTCCACAGGTTGAGAGGTGTGGATCATTTTTCAACTGGGCTTTTGCCTTGCCTTCTTGTGAGCTGGGCTTTAATGTTGGGCTTGTTGCTCATTTGCCTTCTTTCTTTTTTTTTTTGTTTTTTTTTGCCCCTCTCTCTCTCTCCCCTCTGTTTTTTTTCCTTCCTCTCCTGTTCCTCTCTTGTACTCGTTTTAGTTCTAATAAACATGTGATGGTCTCTCTTGTCATTTTATTTTTTGTAGAGATAAATTTTTAAAATATAATGGTTTAGCTGGTTAGCCAGCTTTGTGCCTTTTTTTTGCTGTAATTTTTCAGAAAAGTTACTGTGACCTACTTTTTACCTTTAAACTTACCTATTCTCCCGTCCTGTTACCCAGCCTGTTTGAACTTTGAAGTACGTGTGCTGTGTATAGGATACAATTGAGGTTAATAGTACCAAGAGCAAGGTGTACCCCCTTCCTATTTTTCTTGCACGAAAAGAACCTCTTTAAGAGGGGACTGAGCTTAGTATTTTATTGATTGGACTTAAACCCTGGAAGAAAAAATTTTATTCTCTATATATATATATATATCTTTATTTAAACTTTTTAAACTGTTCTCATGTCAGAGTTATGTGACTGTCCGTCTATAACCAAAACAAACAAAAGCACTCTTTAATATACCCTCGCCCGAAGCCCTCCAAAGCGCGCAACATCAATGTCTTCGCAAACTCAAAGTACAACTCGATGGTTATATTTTATGTAAAGTATTGTCATCCCTCCAACGATCATGTAACAGGTATATAAAATCTTAAATCATTTCAATATCTAAGACTAAACCAAAAGTAAACCATATCAACCTGTTCGATCAGCTAATGATTCAATGATTAATAATTTATACAATAATAATAAAGTTTTAATCTTAAATTAATTAGAGTTGACTACATAATTTTTTTTTCTTTATTCAACTCTATTCTAACTCATATTTTTTTATAAGATGCAAAAAAATTTTAAATTTTTTTATTATTTTTTTAGTTTTTGTCTAATTGATTCATATTTATAGGACAAAGTTCTTCTTCTTTTATCCAGACTTAAAACAGATTATTGATAAAAAAAACTTATACATAAATTAAATTAGATTAATAATTCATAATGATTAATAAAAATAATTTTTTTCACAAAATTTAACTAATTTTATAGCTTTAAAATTTAAATTCTCAATGAGTTAAACTATAATAATTTTTGAAATTATCTATATCTATTAAAGAGAAAAGAAAATGAGAAAGAGTTAAATCAGCTAAAAAAGAGAGAAAGAGGAACATAGGCCTAAAAGACACCCCAAAAAAAAGATCTATAAAGTAGTATTGATATTTAAATGGTATTGGTTAAAACCTAATTTTAAAATATATGAAAAATATCAATCCGGCTTTACTAAGTCATCGTTGGATTAATTAAAGAATTAATCAAAGTTTATTTAATTTTCAACATATCAATTATACAGCCAGTTCAATTAAAGAACTAAGTTATCTGGACTGACCCACACTAGATTAGTGTGATCGCCCGTCTATATCAAAAAAAAAAAAAAAAAAACTAAGTTCAACAAGGGTCCAAATCAATCAATATATCCACACCGATCGAACCGGTTGGCTGGTCCGAGCCTGATGACTATGGGCCAAAATATAGTCTCAGCCTGCGCTTTTGTGCATGAAAAAGTCTTTATGCATGAGCTTTCGATGCATAAAGTTCGCATTAAGCATACGGATTAATCGTGCATCAGTGTCATTGCGCATGCGATGCACGTCATAGCCCATTGAGTCATGATGTCACGGTATATACGATGGCACATGCGGCATAAGCGTACGGTGGCCATACATTCGATGCGCACTTTGTGCATAAGAGGCAGGCACACAAAGTCTTTTCCTTTGTGCATGGATGAGCGCAATACACGGAACAAAGCGTGCCTAGGCCCAGCTATCAACCCTGGGAAACTTCGCCCACACTTGACAACGAGAACAGCTTCCTTCCAGAAGATGCCCAAAATTTTGGTTCATAGTATTGGGAAGCTTTTGTATGTCCGGTTTAGGTTTCTTAGCGAATGGATCGATCACAGCAAGCCACTGTTGTTGGATGATGATAATGATGGGAAAATAATTCCAACGACAAATTAAAGCTGATCTCTTTACGATTTAAGCTTCGAAATCCCCATGAACTTGAAAAAAGAGAGCAGAAGCAAAGCTAATGATGATGAGTTAAGCTAAAAGGAGGCAAGCTGCAGACAGGATCTATGCTCGGGTCCACGTAGTTAAAGACTAAAAGATGCAGCCATTGATGACACCATCTTTCTTCAACGAAGCTTGGGTCCTTTGTTGCTTTGCCAAACGCTCTCTTTTTCTTTATTGATATGCTTCAATAACTGCCGTAGTCCTATCCATTATCAATCCATGTATTATTGCTTCAAGTTAGTCCATGCAACTCAACCTTTTCCTAATTACATTGACTACATAAATCTCCTTCCTTCACTCTACCTTATTTTGCATAGTTTCATTTAGTAGGTTCATCTTTTAGAAGATCTACTGATTATCAGCTACCTAACGTTCCTCTTTTATCCAAACTTGAAACCAGCCTTTGAATCAGCTTCAAGTTAATCCATCTTGAATAAAAATAAAAATTTTAAAATTTATAATTAAATTAATCTACTATTAACTTAATTTTTTACAATAAAGATGATAAACTATTTAGATCAGTATATAAGCTTGAGATGTTATAATAAAAAGGCAATATCGATTTTGTCCGATAATAAATTAATTAGATTAGCACATGAACTTGAGATATTATGATTCTAACTTAGATTGCAAGTTATATCCACCTTAAACAAGATTTTAAGTTATAGTGCATTGTTTAATTATTATTTAAGAAACTTACATACCAAAAAGGATTCCTACTGTTATGGATCCAATGAGGTAGCTTAACACAACCGAGCTTCCACTTTTGTCCACATTATTTGCCATAAACCAAATACGGACAGAAACGGAAGGGTATCGCATGGTTCATTTTGTTGTGCTTCATTTGCTTCCAATAATTTTCACAAATTTGGGCATTTGGTGAGGATGTTTGTAAATTTTTTTCTATTTCCTTGAAACAAGAGAGCTCGTAGGCATGGCACTATATTGGGCCAGATTTGCCCGTTGCCCAGCTTGAATATTCCATTGAAATGCTAAAGGAAAAGTCTTGCTGCACTGTACAGCAGAAACTGCATCACGCATGATGATTAACGCACGATGCATGTATACGCGCATATCAAAAATTAAAAATATATTTTTATTCTTAGCATGTGAGCATGTATGCGCCGCACGCCAATCATCGTGCACTGTGTACCTGTTCTGCACCGCATGCGAAGTAGCAAGACTTTTCCAATGCTAAATACAAGCAAACCTTAGCTTGCAACATTATGTTGGGCTGCATGCATGCATGCATCATTCTTTCCTTCTCTTTTTTTTTTTTTTCTTTTTAACATTCTATTTAACAAATTGAACTATAAAATTAAACAAAGATGTAATAATCAAGATCCCATCTAAAAAGACTAAGTAGAAAATGATGTTATTAGGATTCATTGATCCTAACGGGTGTATAATTGATGTGTAATTAAACATACATTAACATATGTCTCTCGTATAAATGAATAAATTATAACTAAATAGTTTAACATCATTGTCATCATCAGTTTTTTTTTAATTTTTAAATTTAATAATAATATAATATGTTATTAAGAATTTGTTAAAATTTATATTCCATGTATACGCTGAAGTTACAACCTAGAAGATATGTGGTCATATCACTAGGACAACCACATAAGCTTGACCAACTTGACAAAACAATATCTTCTATCATATATTGGTTTTAAAAAAGAAATTGGACCACCTATTTTATATAGATAATTCAAATCAAACCGTGCCACTTTTAATTCTAATTGTATCCTAAATGTTGTACAATCAAATGTTTAAGACTTAAATTAGGGATTTTTCTTTCCAAAAAGTTGAATAACTGAAAGTGTGAAAAATATTAGTTTAAATAAGTTGCGTATAGAAAATTTACTAGGACATGAGAAGCTACTTTTATTGTAGATAGGAAATCCAGTATAAGATTTAAAAAATACATCACTTGTAGAATTTGAGTCTTGATCGAGGCTAGTTTTTGAACATGATTAAGAGCTAATATTTCAAGCATTTTTCAAACACAGGATTTAAGTTCATGTTGAGTTGGGCTTGAATTTAGTAAAGTAACAACTCGAGCTTGGACTAAATTTCATTTGAGCTCTAATTTTAAGCTCAATCCCCATTTATATTTAGTTTGGATCTAGTACATGGCCTAGCCCAAAATGAAGCCAGCTCAATGGATCATAGGATAGCTCATGCCTAGCTACTTCCATCCTTCAATGGAGCTATCAGAAAAGGCTCCAACCATTCCATCAGATAGAGAATCCTAAATGATAGGATTTGAAAAGGAATCTTCCAAAGAAGAAAGGAGTTTAATGATGAGAAAGAAAATTGCTTATAAAATGTGGTGCATTGTCACTTTAGTTAGATCCATTAAAGTAACATTAGCTTTAGATAACTCTGTTATGACACATCTAGCTTGAATAGATGGACCAATGTTATTTAGACCACTGGTCCCTTCATCCATGTCAAGCAATTCTCATGATTTGGTTTAAGAAAAAGAGAATTAGGGTTTAATAACATTAATTCATCCTTAGAACTTGGAAAGGTCAAAGAAAGTCCAGGACTCAACTATCTAGTCAATCTGGAAATAATAAACTATTAAATAATGGGTTAACAATATATATATATAGTTTTTCTAACTAATTATTTATTTGTGGGTAAAATTGAATCAAAATTATTGATTCAACCTCTTTCTCTCTCTCTCTCTCTCTCTCTCTCTCTCTCTCTCTCTCAAAGGAAAGAAAAGCTAGAGAGTGAAATCACACACACATGTGAAAAGAAAAGAGCTAGGGTGGTTTTTTTTTATGGATGGAATGAAGATGGATGCGGAATTTTTGACACACATATTTTGCCATTACATGATTTTTTAAGGTCTAACTAATTTAATTTAGCTAGAAATAAAGATCTTGCACCATTTATTTCAAAAGTATTTGCATTTTAAAGAAAGAAAATATGCAATTAATAAAACAAAACTCTTCAAAATATCAAAAAATCAATCAAGTTAAAATTGTTCTTTAAGATTAAACATATCAACCTAGCTTAAAGCAGTCAACTTGCAAGATAAGTCTGCCCTTGCCTTGAGAATCATCTTGTTCATCTCTGGGTCTTATATCATCCACAACAGACCCAAACCAAGCTTGTTCCCAAGCCTTAGCCAAGCATTTGGCAGGACCAAGTCAAGGCCAACAGCACAAATTTGTGCTGGCTCAGATAAGTTATAGTTGCAACTCCAATAGCATATCATATGCCCTCTGATCAAGTAACCTGGAGGATATATGCTGCCTTCCCCCATACTGTTCCATTGGTTTCTCTCTCATTTCAATCTAATTAGGAAGTAAACTTGTGCAATAGTAGCATATTTCAGCAAGTATTTTAGTTGTTTGGAATTAGGACAGTACTGTTTCAGTGCAAAAGCTTCTGTGGATTATGATTTGCCTGTCCTCTCCTATGAATGCCAGTGAGACATCACTTTTTTAGGCTGCACCAACTCTCTCAGATCCATCCCACCATGTGGTCCATTAAAGGAGCCTGGCAGGATAAAACATAAAAGACTGCGGGTGGCCAGATCCACCACCTCACAGCCAAAGCATGACCACCATCTTTAAAGGCAAGTAAAGGAACTCAGCAACCCCTGCACCCAATCTGACCCTTTGAGGTCCCACCACAAGCTCTCTCCACCTGCCATGCTCCCTTGACACTTGGATCCTAACATGTCCTCCTCTAAATAAAAAGCTTCCATGAGATTTTCTTTGATTTTTTTAAGTGACAGTGGATTGCATGGGACTAAGCAATCTATTGCTTGTTTGTTATCACACCATCCAGAGAAGACTTCTGTTAAAGATAAAAAGGCCAGATCTAGACTTGGAGCACACACCACTTTAACTCCAAGAAGTTTATTGTTAACAATGAGGAACCATGTACACCAACTAAACAAACAACTTGGATAGCATGCACATTGCTTTTCCTTGACAAAGATCACTTAAATAACAAAGTAGGAAAATATCTTCATTAAAAATTTCATGTGTTTGTACTGAAAAATAGACCTACTAATGTGTGGCTTGAGTCATCTCCCACTCAGCTGATCTAGTGTAGATTCAAGATAAGACTGACAGCTGATAAACTTGGGTTCCACCCCATCTAAATCAATATCTATTTGTCACACTATGTAGCATTATCCTTCTTTTAATACAAAGATGGCTTAAGAACCAACATGTGCTGCATGTAAAGTATTAGCCAACTTGGTTTAGAATTTATTGGAGGTTGTAAGCGAATAAAGAAATTGCTACAAGGTGGCATGAAGCAGATTGCCAACTTTTTTAGTCTGGCTGTTATTTTTCTATTTTACTGCTACTACCACTACTATTTCACTGTGAGATCTTATTTCTCATGAGGCTCCTTGTCCATCCTTTGAGAGTCCTATGATTACTATTCAATTAGCTTATTGATGTCAAGTACTTCACATCTAACATGGGGCCCTTTCCAACTCTTTCAGATCTGGTACTCAAGGTCAAGAGATAAATATAATCGTTTTTACATTTGCTAAACAAAGCTAGTGGGGTATCCTTCCCTTTTCTTAAAGAGAAAAAGGAAAAGAGAAGAATGAAATTAACTTACGAGATAAAAGAATCTCTCTTAAAAGAAAAAGTAAATGCGAGGGAGATCACATGGCAAAAGTTCATGATTGATTCTGAAGGGGCAAAAGTTCATGGCCTAAATCAACCGATAGGCAACATGTTTTGGTTATCAGAAGAGCACTGATAGAAGTGCTTATTTAAGCACTGTTTCCGAGTTGTTTTAGATAAGTTCGTAGTAATGTATCTTTTACATCGTTTTCATGAAACCAAAAGGCAAAGGAGATAATAGGTCTGTCAAAATCACCTGAGATTTATGTCAAGTAGGAAATAATTTGAGGATTAAATATGGCAGATGTTTCCTATGACCATGGTACTATACCATTTAGGACATGCAGCAGGTTAGGATTAGAAGTAATAATTCATGTTTTCATATCGTGTTCATGCCATGCCATGCCAAAGTTAAGATATAACAGTATATAAATTGACATGCAATTAGTTATCATATCAAAAATCAGTTAATCATGTAAAAAATTCAAATATGAATATGATACAATTATTACATAAGTAATATGATGATACATGTAACCTGTTTAATAAATAAATATTATTGGATTGATACAGTATGACTCATTTAACACGAATAGGCAGAACTTGTATAATATGAATAGGCATAACCTAGCCCACGTAATATGTTCTGCTCAATATGTCATCAACATAGGTCCTAAATGGATCACTTTTGGGTTGATGGGTCAACTCGTAACATGACACATTATTTCATATTATAATCATGTTGGCACATTCATATCACGAACCAATTTAAAATCAACCTTGAACCTACTTTTTTTTTGTGTTGGGTTCAAGGCATATTCGTTGCATGTACTCAATTTTGCCGCCCCTAGTTAGAATAACCTGAGAATCAATACTAAGTCGGCTTGATAAGGTTAGATTAGTTTGATTTTGAGTATTAATATGATTGATTTTGAATGCAGAATCTTAGGACCAACTTTCTTCATTGTTTTCTATCTCTATCAAGAAACTTTTAATGTTAGACTAATCAATAAATATTATATATATATTCTTTTTATTAAATACAATTAACGGAACGAAGTCCAGCCAATAGAGCATTGAAATCAATTTAGAACCGAACCAATCTAATTAGTTTGGTTCTAAATTAGTTTTAAAATAAATCAGTTTGGTTTCGAATCTAAAATTTCTAAACCAATCCTAATTAAATTAATTCTAAATTCTGATCTATAACTAATCCAGCCTGACTCATCCTAATGTCCAGCATTATCATGGTAAAAAGTGATGTTACATTGCCATTACCATGATGGAAAATTAAACTGATAAATAAATAAATAAAATTAAACTCTAAACTGTTGTTTTTGTTGAATTTTCCCATGATACCAAGCTACTTTTTTTTCTCAAATATCCAAAAAAATGCCACAAACGAGCAATTATAACCCATATTCTTGGGCTACATATATGCTGGCCAAATTCTCCACAGTGCCTTACTATGATTCCACATAGATTTTATCATTGCCATAATCCTATGGCATTCATTTCTTAAAAAAATTAGTACTAGCTGTCATTTTTGTGGGACACTCAGGAGAGTGTCTTGCACCACTCTAAGGGCACATGCAGTGCTTGTGTTGACAGATAGACATTGAGAAGCATGGAAATTAGGTCTGTAGATATTGCTCTGTAGCAACAGAGATATCACATTTATGTGTTTGTTGTGTTGTGACCATTGTTTTGAATGAAGATTTTAAATGATCAATGGAGTAAAGCATCTCATGGCCCATTTGCACAAAGTATTAGATGACAACCTAGCTTGTTATCAGGAAAGATTATCAAGGAATAGTAGTGCCAAAGGTGGTTGAGTCAAACATTAGCATATTCCCTATAAAGTACTAGAAGATATGGTCCAATAAATTGAAAAAAGAAATATTTAAAACTCATTCAAGCAAGTGGAAGAGGAATCCACCATTCATCAGGTGGATATGTGGTGCCATAGGAAGCAGACAAACAACAACATATAACAACCACTAACAAGACTGAAACAAAGGTAGGATAAGACATAACCACTGCAGTGTGATAATATTAATGGATATGGTTTCAAAATAGCTCTTTGAAAAAGTTAGAAGAATACCTTGGGTAACTTCAAGCATGAGCTGGGAACTAATAAAAATAGTGTCTATGAGTGGAGTACAAGTGAGACTGTAGAACTTTTTGTTTTTTTAGGTGTAAGTGGGATTGTAAAAGATCAACACTGAAACTTTCCTTCAAAAAGCGCAGCTGCAATCACATCCTCAAAATAAGAAAGGTTTACAGCTAAAAAGAGCTTAGAACTTGTTAAAGATATAAAAGATTAGAGGGATATGCCACAACCTTTTATTCACAAATTAAATCTTAAAATATGCTAAAATTAACTTTGGTAGTAGTAACCCACCTTGACTGTCTCCACCCAAAAAGAGGAGAATCAATGAGGAAAGAACTTGAAAATGCTGGAGTCATTGTATGATCCAAGAATTGGGCACAAGAGCCAATTCAAGAAACAAGATATTGAAAGAACTAAAATATTTGATAATAGAGATCCCAAAATTATATGAAAAAGAACATGATACCATGATGTTGTGCAAGCACAAACTGTAGAGAAGATCAAGAAGAGAAAGGAAAGCATACACAGAAAAATTCAGGTTGAGGAAAACTTTTTGGTGATGGGGCCATGCTTCAGAACCTCTAACTCCCTCGCTTTGGGTGAGGGCACAAATCAATTGAAGCCACTTGTTGCACCACCAAGAAGCTATGCTGGTAGGCTAGCTAGAACCTTCAAAGCAAGGCAAGACTTGAACCTAGTTGAGCATGAAATGCTAAGGATTTGCACCATAGTCATGACCAAAGGAAATAGAAAAATATTAACTAAGTCCAAGATTAAGCACCATCACTCTCATTGCACCAACCTCTGCAGTTAAGGATAAAAACACAATGTTCATCTTTATATGAAAAAAAGTAAGCGACCAAGCTTGCCACCCTTGTCTCCCTAAGTCCATCAAATTATGGGAATGAAGATGGTTTGGTCAATTGAGGTGAAAACAATTCTATCATTGCGTGTGCTGAAGGAAATAGAACTAGAAGAGGGCAACGACACATGATGTGCAGCCAAATTTGGTCAAAAGAGACAAGACTTCTTCTTGTTGTCACACTTTGCGACAAAAGAGCTAGACCATTAATTCCACGTAATGGGACTCACTGATCATGATGAAGTGGATCTACAACATGCATTCTATCTGCTTGGTTTAAGGTAAAATTAACTCTTTGGTTCAGTCAAGTTGGCCATGTGAAATATTAGTATGCAAGTAAAAAAGAAATATGGAATATAAAACAGAGAGGGTTGTAATAAATTAGTACAGATAATGACAAAGCTTTTTTTTTTTCTTTTAATATTAGAATTAGTATAGATGGATGTCAAAAATTGGAATGAAGGTAAGGTTGAGCCAAGGCCACTGATATCCAATGCCAAATATCATGACATGAAAAAGTTAGCTGGCATATCATGTTTTCGGTGGGTGATGAAGATTTATGCATTACTTTTAATATTTTTGTCAAATTCTTGATTAAGATTGGATAAAAAATGAAAAATCTCATCTCAACTGCTACAATGATATTGTTTGCTTAAGGTTAATGGAGAAATGATTCTTAAGAATTGATTTTCTAGGAATTAACGGTCCAAAAAATAGATTTCTAGAATTTTTATTTTTATATGCATGTTTGGTCGGCCGTAGGTCATAAGAAAGCCTTAGAAATGGCTTTTCTTAGGTTAATTATATTTAGTTGGGAATCTTATTTTCTGAAAAGTAGAATTGATTTCCTAGGAATTAACGGTCCAAAAAAAAATATTTCTAGAATTTTTTTTTTTATATTGCATGTTTGGTCAGCCATAGGTCATAGAAAACCTAGAAAATGGCTTTTCTTAGGCTAATTATATCTAGTTAACAATCTCATTTTCTAAAAAGTAGATGGTCAGTTTAAAATTTATTTTAGGATTATGAATAAAGCATTGGATTATAATATTAATGGACCACTCTCAAGATTAGGTTGATCGGATTATGGGCCAAATGTTTCTGAAAAGATAGGTTAATCACAGTAGAGGACTAGTCAACATATTTTTAAATACCAACACCTTACATAGTGTTGGTTGACCACTCTTAATCTTCGGTCATCTAATCTAAAAGTTAAAAAATTTCTATAAAGATAGTTAAGCACAGTGAAGGCTTAGTTGACCTATCTTCATAGTTCAAACTGAAACAACCTTATTTTGTCAAGATATTCAGTGAAGGCTTCACAAAGAACTACTTTCACAACTACTTCAAGGAACCTAAAATTAAGATGCTATGTTTACATTGATAATGTGATATAGGTTGTGTAATAAAACTAATTCCTGTCCATTATTTGAAACAAATGTTGCATGAAATGCAAGGACCAATTTAGAGACCGTTTGAAGGATTAACTCAAGGGTTGGATCTGGTATCGAACAATATGAAGGAACATGAGGACCATCAGAGAAGTAAACCGGTCATAAAGAAGTTATCAAATTGGACATCATATAGGATGGAGGGGTATGGAGAGCAGTGGCTAGGTTTAGGGTAGACAAAATGATAAGAAAAAATAACCCTTCACAAAGGGTAAAAATGAATAAAAATTATTATTATAGAATTACTAGGTCATAGGAAACTTATTTTCCCATTCCATGATGGGTTTACAATTACCATACGACATAGTAATCACCCTCCATCTAGAATCCATATTTTCATTAACCTACACTAAAAACTCTAATAAAATGAGGAGGGTGGTCATGGTTTTATGAAAGAGGCACTTTTTTTCATAGGAATGGAGTATCAACCAAATGGGGCCTAAATTGTACTTTATCCGCCAATATCAGTGGATACATCAATTTACAAGGATCAAGATGATCTAAACTTACATCTTGGCAAAGATATTGAAATTGACATTGAAAGAAAAGAAAACTACTAGGCCAAGAATAAGATGAGAATGGGAACTTAAAGCCGATAATGATAATGACAGTGGTAATGATAAATTTATTGTAGTTAGTCTTTTATTTAGAATGACATCTATTTCTAAACTTTACTCAAATCTATCTCAATATAATTTTTTATTTTTTATTATTTTTAAAGAACCTAACTTTTTGCATCTATTCAAAACCACTTCTGCTAAGAAAACGAGATTTCACTTAATAAAGAGAAGAACTTAGTTTCCCATCTTATCTCAGAAAAAGAGATGAATATATATATATATATATATATATATATAAAAGGAAGAACAGTAATCATTCAACGTCAAGATTATATTATAGGATTTATATTTCGATTGATATAAATCAAGCCAAACTATAGGCAAGATCGTATCATTTTCATAATTACTAACTCCAAGCAATATAAGAATCACTAAGAAAAATGCCAAAAAAAAAAGAAGCATTAATCATTGTTTTAAATATTATTATAGCCATCCTAATGATCATCATAACTGCTTTAGCTACCCTTCATTATGTTAGTAAGATAAATAATCAATTTTTTTATTATAATGAAATTTTGTGACATAAATAACAATCATTATTTTTTCTTGCACTTTTTTTAATAAAATAATATTTTTAAAATTCAAAGTGTTTTCCTTAAAACTTTCCCCCGTAAAGGAATTGCACAATCCAAAATCTAATACTACTTTTATTCATCAAAATATGAAGAAAAAACAATGTCATCATTTTTCATTATTAACCTTTATTTTCTTGGATAGCAGATGATATTTTAACGCCTATTTTAATATTATAATTTGAAGAAAAAAAAATCTTTTGTACTAAATAATAGCCATCATAATTATTATCATGGTAAAGTGACGATTTCGGTGAGGACTATCATGACATGATAACGTGATACTTAAAATCCTGGGGTTAGGACAGATGATTTGGTACCAAACCATGGCAAGGTCATGATATAACCTTTAGAAAATAGAACACAAATTAAACTGGGACTACATGGGGGATGAGAGGTTGGTGTCAAGTACGGTCGACATTGATTTTAGAATCGTCACAAACTTGTTGGTCGATGCAGCGAATGAGATGCCAATATGCCATCAACTCTAGGCAAGATGTAAGATATAAAAGAAAGGGGGAAAAAATAATTTGTGGAGGAGAAACTGGCATGAACTTTTCAGGCCTTAAGCAGGATGTCAGATTCTGAATTGGATGCTGCAACTAATGGAAAGAAAGTGACCAACTCATAGCTAGTTCGGATCTAAGAAAAAATCAACATCAGAAATAAGTTTTCAAGATTAAGTAACATTATTTTGGGATTTTTTAAAGTTATGAATGCTTTATTCTTTTCTTTCATTCGGTTGGTCAGTCATTGGAATTTAATTGTTTGCAGAGTTTGTGTACTGCT